>VMDR010002139.1:0-99818 GCA_007922815.1 Macrotus californicus
GAGAGGGAGGGAGGGAGGGAGGGAGGAAGGAAGGAAGGAAGGAAGGAAGGAATCAAACAAAACTGGAGAAATTCCTCCAAACCCCATCTTCCCAGCTCAGGGCTGAGCACTCAGCATCACCCCAGCAGTGCAGCTGCACCTTCTTTTGCACGACCCCAGCAAAAACATACTCTACAACTCACACGGGGAAATCAGCTCACTTGAAAAGACGTCCCTCTGTACGCTGGCATGCCAGAACCCCCAAAGGGCTGAGAGGAACTTGATTTGTTTGAAGCTTTTCTTTTTTAACTTTTCATTCATATTATTACTTGAGACCAAGAAGAGCAGCAGGTTAACAGAAGTCATTCCGTAACTGAGTGGATATTTTCTGTGCCGGTAAATCTGATTTCTGATGCACCAAGGTGTTTTTTAGGGTCTGTAACAGTACTGGCAGTGATCTGTACACATGGTCATTTCCTGCACGTGGCCACAACATGAGACCTGCTTCTCTGGGCCTCAGTTTCCCCAACTATAAAAGAAAGAGCTCTCGGAGGCTGCTCTAGCTCTGAGGTTCTTCTAACCCAAAAGCTTCCAGCAATTTTTCTTTCTCATCAAGGAATCATCGATGGCTATCAGTTGGTGAAGGGAGAGAACAAATAAATGTCTTCTTTTAGCCACTATTATCCTTAAACCACCTTATTACAACACTTCCTTCCAGAACGTGCCATTTTTACAAGAGTTGAGCAAATGAAAACATGGCCAATCTGGTAAGAGGCATTTGAATCTGAGCCAAGCTTCAAGTCAGTTGTTAAATGTCAAAAGCCAGATTTTCTGAAGGCTTCTGGCAGATGTGAAAGGTCATGTGTGCACATTCATATGCATGCAGAGTGAGCGATGAACCCACAGACAGGAAAGGGTGGGGCGTGGCTCCAAGGCCTTCTCCAGACAGGGAGGGGAGGTGAGAGGTACAAGGAGAAGCAGACACAGGTTCCCTGGTGATGGCTCCTTCCACTGCGCTGACCTGAACAGGCAGCCACCACACACACACGGAGCCCGACATGGGCCCTCTCGGCCTCGCAGCTCTGGGTCTGGAACCGATCATTTTTGCAGCGTTCACAATCTTTAACCTCAAAACCAGCCTGTCTTTACTGACTTTTCAGCTGTCGCCTTTATGATGTGAATTAGGGCTTACCACGTTTTCCTTTGAAAAGTGTTTTTTGCCACAAGTGAGATATTTAGCTGCAAGTTCCCGTGTTTTTAAAAAGAGAAAAAATACTTTATTCAATGTCTAAGAGAGGTGGTCACTGTAGACAATGCAGAACCTGGATTTTGCTCCTGTTTATTCTCCAAAGATCCTCCGAACACAAGCAAGGGGAGCTGACGCTTCTCTTCCAGGTGGAGACTGTCAGGGTAAAAGAGAAGGAAGAGCTTCTCCTAAACAACAGATGCCTGCGAACGGGAAGATGCCACATTACCTCGTTCTGGTGCGAATGCAGTCCGATCCACATTCCTCCCACCCTACAGGCCCCCAATCTGGACTGTTAGAGAAACATCATGGTTGCTATGACAATGGCAACACCAGAGAGCCAGCTGGTCGACCTGTGCCAACATTAATAAACCACTCAGACCTGGAGGGTTGGGAGCAGCGGCCAGCACCCCACCCTGGGCCACGTAACCTACCCAGGGTCCTTACAGTTGGTGACCCCATCAAAAAAGGCCGAGAATGATGAGTTACTCCCAAGCCTCCACTTGAAGCCCAGCAGCAGAGCGAGGGCGGTTGTCCCAGTTCCCAGGGGTTGTTTCAGCTCAACCGTACTCAGAACAGATTTGTTTCTTCCATGTTGATTATTTATGCCAAAGGCTAGAGGCTGCTTCCCTTCCTAACGTCATATTATGATGCCTTTTTGTCTCTCTCAGAGAAAAACCTCCCCCCTCCACCAGTAAGTAGAGATATTTACATAAGAATGTAAAGCCGGCCCTGGTATAAAGTCAGTGCGGAATTATTTGTTTTAATGAATAGGTGAATAAATGACTACAAAGTAAATGAAAAGTCAACTCTGTTTTCATTCTAAAAAGCAAATGAGTAATCATTTTCACATGACTCCTCCTATGAACCACATCTCTAAATTTACTGTTCACCAGCCAGAACTGTCAGTAGATTTTATAAAGACAGCAAATTTGGTATGTGATATCATCTCTGAACGCCTAATCTGCTAACAGAAATAAAAGGCCGCCCTTAAAGAACAGTAATATAAACAGTGCCGGAACAGCAAACCCTGCTTTCGAATACAGGATCCGGCGCCGGGTAAAGAAAACAAAGGTAGGATCTGAAAGCAGTCACCATCCCCGAGTGGTGACAACTCCTGTGTGTGCTCTCAGTGAGCGCAGCCAGAAAAACCCAAACCCCAAACCCAAACCCCCAGGCAGCTGGGTCTCCAGCTGTACCTGGGGAGAGGGAAGAGCCGTGTGTGAACACCCATGCCTCACAGGAGGCACCAAGGGAGGTCTCAGTGCCACCGAGTGCCACCGCTAGGTTCACGATGCCCTCTGTGCCTGGAGGGGGCATGTCAGACACCACCGCGCACTCTTGCACTGAAGAGCAGCAGCTGAAACCTGGGTCACCTCCAGCACCTAACACGGCGCCGGTGTGCTCTCACCAAATCCACGGAGGAGTAGGATGGAGGAAGGAACGAAGGAGGGGGGGCGGGGCGAGTCAAGGGCTCTAAGGAGCAAAGCGCCCTTCTTCCGGCTGTGAGCCTGAGGCCAACGACAGAGCTCCCTGGGAGTGTGCTTCCCAGATGTGCGTGCATCCACCAGACATCAACGCAGCTATGGCACTTGGTTCTTCCTACGTAAGTACGGTTTTTCAACTCAACCACAGAGCATCCTCACTACGTAGTACATGAACTGGCCGTGAGCCCCTGCGGTTGCCCCGTAAGAGCGGTCCCCTCCCAGCCCAGAGGCCTCCGTGTGGGGAAGCAGACACGTGGAAGAAGGATGGTTCTAACACTCCCCGTCTGTATGCACGCCTTCGGTGATTCCGACTTAGAACACGCAAATGGGTCTACACATTCTGGTAGCCAATGGAGCTTATTATAACAAAATAAAAGACTATTTCCCCAAAGAGATCAGTTTCATGATTAAAAATTCTATTTCCTTGAATACATTTTTGGCTGCCTTGCTATTTTAGCACTTGATATTAAATAGAACAAAACTCTATCAAACCAGATGAGATTGGATCTCTAAATCAAATTATAAAACAGCCTCCTCTACTGCATACTGATGAAGACGTCTGGAGAGCCCCACGCGGAGCTGCCTGGACACCCACGGCGCGTGGCCACCACAAACACAGCAGACATCTGCTCTCGGGGCGGGGTGGGGGGGCACACACAGGAATAGCAACCAGCATCCAGGTCAGATTTCCTTGAATTTCCAAAAAGGACAGGTAACAGGTTACAGTGTAAAAGATGAGCACATAATGAGGCCGTTACACTGGAAATTAAAAGTTTAAGGTATGGTAAAAGGAAGGGAAAAAATTACATCTATCCAACCCCAACCTGTGCAACTTAGTGACCCATTGAGTGCTGAGCTTCCTAGCAGCTAAGGAGCAAATAGAAATACGGTGGAACACAGCAGTTCTCCAGGAGGAAACACGTTTCTACAGCAGCTCCAGTGCTGGAACCCTTACACAGGAGACATTCGATGGCAGACCAGGCATGTAAGAGATGCAGAAACATGCTCCATGCGGCCACTTCCTGTTCTGTCCATCAGGAGAAGTGGGTGCACGGTATGAATTACAAACCCTCTGAAGAGTTCTCAGCAGCGGAGGTGGGTGCTAGCCGAAGAGGAGCCACTTTCTGCTGCCTCATTTGGTTCAAGGCTATGACTCCCCATGCTCCAGACAAATTCCAGCTGGCATTTCCACTCCTAACACCTCACCTCACAGCCATGCCTGATGCCGTCTGCCCTGTGCCTCAGCTCTTCAGAGAGGTGGTTTGTCTGCCAAGACGCAGATTGCTCCTAGAAGTCCCCATCTCGTCCCACAAGAGGCATCTGAGGCACCTTGAATAATGGGAATGTCTGACTGAATGGGAAGCCTGTGGCAGGTGGTGAGTGGGGAGGAGATCCTTCAGGGCAAAGATCTGTGGCAACTCTGCAATTACAAAATGCAGGGCTGGCACCCACCCACCTGGCTCCCGGGGGCCCTGTGCCCCCCACACCCACGCAGCTTTGGAACCATGGTCCCTACCCTGAACACCTCAGTCTTGAGCCGCCCCTCAAGTGTCTCCTCCACTCTCCCTGCTCCACTCTGGGCTGTCCCATTAATGTCACTTATGCAAATGTTCCTTGAAGAGCCTTGGGCCAGAACAGTCATTAAAATTTGGAGGAGCACCTTCCACATCTCTCTGCTTTCACGGAACGATCAGAATCGCTATGACAGGGGTGGGGGTGGGAGAGGGAGCCCTCAGAAGTCTAAAGAAAAGTGCATTTTACACTCCCAGATAAGAAACAAAAGCCTGAGACACCAAGAATGGTAGAAAATAAGACACTTCTCCATTTTCAGATTAATTTATGGACAACAGTACAACCCCGGAATTATTTATATCTTCAGTTTTGAATTAAATTCAACCTATTCAACACCTAAAAACCACAAAACTTTAGGTAACTTTGCTGTTTCACTTAAAATCTGGTATTTTTCCTTTAGAAAAAAAATGCTCCTCTATTCTTCTCTCGTGCTTTTGCAGTTAGGCCAGACATGAAAAGCGTGTGCTCGACAATAACTCAATCTTGAAATAAAAAACTGTAAAATTAAGTCAAGAAAAGAAAAAAAGAACCCACTAGTTTTGTTTTCATTTTTAAAATGTCGTGTTGTATGGGTATTTTTGATTCCTTGGAAACTAAAATTTTCTGTCTATTTATACATTTTTCTTTCACCTGATGCTGTATTTTCTATCTACGGGCTATTAAGACCAGAAAAGAGCAAGCAGGTATAAAATACAATGTAGGTATGTACTGTTAAGGTGAGAATATTACGGAAACTTCTGGAAGAGTGAGGACCCCTGGAAACTAGTAGCTCTCGCCGGGTAGGCCCGGGGGGTAGAGCAAGACTTACTGGCAGGGAGGCCACCTCCACATGGACGCCTGCGCACCTGGACAGTAAACAAGAGGTGCCAATAAGCGCAGACCACACCACACAGAAAGCGCAGTCTGTGGGATGTTGCCGGGACCACAAGGAACCTCACACTCCCCGACCTCCAGAGGACTGATAATGTGACCCAAAGAAGAACCAGGAAAAGGGCAGAATGCCTGGGTGAACACCTGAGTGAATACCTTGGAAACTGCCCTAAAGAAGCCCTGGCCAACACCTGGGCTAACTACCGCCTGGGGATGGACCCTGGTCCCACCCGGCCACGCCCCTAGCTGGCTGTTTTCTCCTGCTGAGGTGTTAACCTTTGCTTGTGTGTGCCTGTGTCACGTGTGTGTGCGTTTTGATTGCTTCTTTTTTTAACCAGCTTCATGAAGACAGGGTCAGCATACCATAAAATCCACCCATTGGAAAGGCACAATCCTGTGTCTTTTAGTATATTGACAGGGTTGTGCAACTGTCAGCACAACCAGTGCTAGAACATTCTGGTCCCCTCTAAAAGAAACCCGGACCTGTTTACTGTCGAATCCCCTTTCCCGTCTCCCCAGGCCCCGGCAGCCTCTGATCTACTTTCCCCCTCTATAGATTTGTCTCTCCTGGATATTTCATATAAACAGGATCACAGAAGATGCAGTCTTTGAGTCTGACTTCTTTCGGTCAGCACGACACTGTCAAGGTTCGCGACACGTGTCAGGACTCGGTTCCTGTCACAGCTGAGTGATGTGATCTCTCATCAGCATGATGTGTTCATCCATCCTTCAGTTGACGGACACTTGGGTTGTCTCCAACTCTCGGCTATTGTGAAGAATGCTGCTATGATATCTGTGTACAGTGTCTGTGTGAATGTACGTTTTGAATTCTCCTGGTTGTATACATGAGAGTAGAACCGCTGAGTCACAGGGTGATGCTGTGTTTAACTGTTTGAAGAACTTCCGAAGTGTTTTCCACAGCGGCTGCACCATTGTGCATTCCCACCGGCATTGTGCAAAGGTTCCAGCTTCTCCACACCTTCTCTGACGTTTGTGATTGTCCAGCTTTTCAATTATACCTTTACTTTGAATCAGAGAAATGCTGGTTTTCTTTCTTTTTTTTAATGATGGCAAAAAGAGGAGAGGATGGTCGCAAGAGTTTTACTAAGACAGTAAATATTTCTGGCACATGGCCAGCCACGTGGACCCTGGGAAGCCCACAGGTTCCATTCCTGTATGAAACTCCCCGAGGAGCACAGATGAAGCTCCTTCTGTAGCAGCAGCAGGTCGAGGATGCATCACTTGGGGTTTCGTGTCTCATTTCTGATCAGAGGAGTGACCACCCAGGCCCTAATCCCAGCATGAGAGATTCTGGGTTTATACCCCCCACATTCCAGCACCGGCTTTGCAAACAGAGAGAAAAGCACGTCCCTTTGAGAGCCAGACTTGACGAGCAGGCAAGCGTGACTGCGAGGGCATCCTGCTGGAAGCTTGGGCACTAACCACACAAAAACGAAATCCATCTGCTTCCTCTCTGCTCACCAGGGCTGGCCGTGAGTCACAGGGAGAGAGGAGAAGGCCAGTTCCCTTTTCTAGACAAGACTGCAGAGGTTCCAGAGACCCAATCTATAACTTTGTCTCAGGGTTTAACACTGTTATTATATACATGTTTTTTTTTGTTGTTATTGTTCAGTAGTACCCGTGATGCGTGGTAGGAAATTTCCAGATGCAGGAGTCCAAGATAAAACTTTAAAAGTCTCTCTGTAGCCCCATGCCCAGCCATAGGCCCAGTCTCTAGAAATAGCCTTGTTTACTAATTTGTTTCTCAGTTCTCTGAGTGAGCACGATAAAGTTAAACAACGGCCTCACTGATAGTTCCTGATTTATCAGTTTAAACTGAAGTCCTGACTCCCTGCTAGGAAAGACAAAGAATTGAAAGCTACATACATCTCCTACCTCCACCTCCCAATGTCTGCTGTTAGACTATTTTTACATCGTCTTACCTATTTTCTTTACAAGTTGATTCGAAATCTTTTAACCCCACAAGAGGTCATGTCCAACATCGAGATTATGCGGCTAGTTGTTGGGACTGCACCCCTGTGGGCAGGCATCTGAGCACGGAGGTTCAGTGTGGTCACTGCTCCCAGCTAAAGCGTTCTAGCCTCCTACCGGGACACACTACCACTTCTCACCCCATCACCCTTTGTTTCATTCCTTTCTCACTTGGCCTGAGCACCTTCCCCAGTCGCTGTGTTCTGTGGTGCACGGAGGATGCATCTTTGACGGCACAAATGCCCTTACAGTCTGACACAGTATGCACTCGGGATTCAAACTGGCTTTAAGGCACTGTTCCATTTGTCAGAGCTCTTCAAAACATTAAATGGCCCAAACTAAGCTCCGCCCTGCAGCCTCCTTCGCAGGCCACAGTGCCACGGGTTTCTTGGTCCTGCTGGAGGTGTGGGGAGCAAATACAAGCTGATATATATATATATTTTAATTGATTATGCTATTACAGTTGTCCCATTTTTTTCTCCCCTTTATCTCCCTTCTGCCCTGCACCCCAACTCCCACCCACATTCCCACCCTCTTAGCTCATGTCATGGGTCGTACATGTAAGTTCTTCGGCTTCTCCATTTCCCATACTATTCTTAACCTCCCCCTGTCTATCTTCTACCTACCATTTATGCTTCTTATTCCTGTACCTTTCTCTCATTCTCCCTTCTCCCCTTCCCCGCTGATAACCCTCCATGTGATCTCCATTTCTGTGATTCTGTTCCTGTTCTAGTTGTTTGCTTAGTTTGTTTTTGTTTTTCTTTAGGTTCAGGTGTTGATAGTTGTGAGTTTGTTGTCATTTTACTGCTCACTGTTTTGATCATCTTTCTCTTAGATGAGTCCCTTTAACGATTATCTTCAGTCTTTAGCTGGTACCAAGAACACAGCAACAAAATAACTTTGTAGAGATTCCATTTATGCATAAGAAACAATAAACTCCTGGTATCAGAATTTCAGGCACAGAGGATTCGTAATTTCCATACAAATTTATTGTGCTGCCAAAGAGCTCTCCGTAGTAGCAATTTACACTCCCACCCCCATGTTTGAAAATGCCATTTTCCTGTACCCTTACTAGTACTGAGCTATCAAAATTGTGGATCTTTGCTAATCCTGACAGGTGAAAAATGGTGTGTGGGTGTGTCTATTTTGCACTTCATTTATTACAAAGGATTATTTTTAAAGGATCTAACTTTATCCCATTTATTTGGGAGTTAAAGCCACACCCAAGACACTTGCACCTTTTTCCCTCTTCTGCTCCCCCTAAGACAGGGTCCCACAATCCAGCCCTGACAGAGGCCAGGCACACACCATTCTGATGGAACCCATGAAAACAAAGTCTAGGGAAACTAAAATCACCTTTGCCGTCAAAGTCTGATTTTTCCAACTACCTTGAATCCACGACTTCTAACTCTAAAATATCCAGCGGTACACAGACTTGGGGGGCTAAGACCTCGGCATGGCCAGATGCCCCAGAACCCTGGGCAGCCCAGACACTGTGGAGTTTTCCCCACCCTCCAACCAGAGTTGTCCCTGGTGAAGGTGAAGGCCAAGGACCTCATCATGACCAGTTTAACAACTGCCTGTAACCGCTGCAGTGCAGGTTCCTGGATTCCAACAGCAAAAACTTCTTCATAGTTTGCTTTAAGTGGTTTTTTTAAAGTCAAGGAAGGAAGACAATCTAAAAAATAGCAAATTTGTGGAAAGTCACGCGTGCTGCAGCTGTAAGCCCCCTGACTGGTCTTGATGCATAAAACACGACGCCTGACTTAGCCAAAGACAACCGTTGCCAGTTTGTGGTTGGAAAAAGAAGCTTCTCTGTCAAGACTCAAGTTTATTTTTCGGAAACAATCAGCATACGATTTGATCCTGCTCTTTTCCACTCTGTATATTTTGACTACTTTTGCTTTTTGTTTTTTTTCCCCCACACCATTCTCTGAAAGAGTCCTGGCTTGAACCTGAGAAAGAAAATTTCTTAGATATTAACAAAAGAATAGAAAAACCATTTTCTTCCTTACAAAATCAGAGTCTGCCATTAATACATCCAGTGCAAAACACAGGTCCTGGAAAGAGTTTGAAACGGACAGCGATCCTTTGTTCATCTGCCCCTGACCTGGAGGGAAACTGCCTGAACACTCTGAGATGCGCTGTGGACTGTTCCGGGGCCAGGGCTAAAAGCAGACCTCACATGGCATCAGCCTTCTTTCACACACTCTTCTGAGGCTAAAGGGGACTCGGACATGGCCGGAGCTTGACATTTCCATATGTAACTTACTTGCAATTGGTTAAATACACATCAGGTTCGGTCTCTCCAGCAGGTCGTATTGTTTAGTCGGGGCTGTCTCCGACTCTTCCTGGGAGCTTCCCAAGAGTGAAGGCAGCAACGACATGGCAGCTGAATGCAAGGCTATTCGCTCACATGGTTTCACACGTAAGTAAGTGTAACATCTGCAAAGATGCTCGTGCGTAATAAGCCTATTATTTACCGTGCATGTGTGGCACCTATTAAGATGTATGTGTGTAACATGCCTGTTACTATTCACACGTGGGCAGGCGTAACATCTATGGGGCAGATGCACGTGTGCAACACACCTGTCACGGCCCCTCTGTAAGGAAGGCCAGCGTTTCCGAAAACCCTAGCCATACTCCAGCTTGCATTTGCAGAAAGTAGCCAGAAGTGAGGTGACAGCCAGAGGATGCTGATGACAAACAAGAGGGACTCAGTCACCATGACAGTGGCAAAGCCCAGGGGGAGGAGGCGCTCTGGACTGGAAGCAAGTACCAGTGACCTCCAGAGCTCAGGACAGTGCCCCCCCGAGGGCCACAACCACCAGATGGCTAACTCCTTTACTCCGACAACCAGGAGGAGCACTGTGATATGAACAGAAACAGGCGATGACTCTCATGTGACAGCAAAGATCTGCGGCAATACGAAGGCCGTGTAAGACGGCTGCCTACAGAGGGGAGTAAGAGACGTGCAGACCACACCCGTGGTAAGTGCTCTCGCACCCGAAATACAGCGGGTGCTCCTACAACTCAACAAAAAGACGAATTCCCAATTCAAAAGGACCTGATAGGCATTTCTCCAAAGACCTATAAACTGCCATCGAGCATATGGGAAGAATGCTCAACATCACGCGTCGTTAGGGAAATGCACATCAGAAGCATAATAGATACCGTTCACACCACGAGGACAGCTAGGGTTTCTTTTTAAGGAAAACAGCAAGTGTCGGTGAGAATGCAGAGAAAGTGGGGTGCTAGTAGGGACACACAACGGTGCAGCCGCTGTGGAAAACCATTTGGTGGTTACACCAAGAGTTAAACAGAGTTACCGCGCGACCCAGCCACTCTGCGCCCACGTGTATACTCAGAAGAACTGATGGTAGGTGCTCAAACAAAAACGTGTACGTGAGTGCTCATAACAGCCTCACTGCCAGGGGCAAGCACCTAAAGAAGGAAGACAGTTGTCCGGTGGATGAATCAGGAAGAGCAGGGGCCGAGTGGGCGTCTGTGTCCTGCACTGGCCCACGGGTCAGCAGGGCTGGGGTCAGAGCCTGGAACGACGCTCCCAGGAGCCCAAGGCCCCTGCCCAAGGAGCTGCAGGTTAACTCTGCCTGTGCTGGGTGAAAACCGTCCTTGGAGACTGCAGCCTGGGCACAGAAAGGTGTGGCAAGAGCTAGTTCTGGCTGGGGAGGCGAAGGCTTCACAGAAAATATGGCCATGCTGCAGGGAACGAGGGAGACAAGGGAAGGGCTGGAGAGGTGGGAGTTGACGTAGATCCAGAGGAGGCATGAAACCCGACAAAGTGTTCCAGAATGCGGGCTTCCTCGCAGCAGAGTCCAGCCAGGAGAGACAGGCAGCTGGAAGGCACAGGGGTGGGCGGGGCAGAGCATTCGAAGGGATTTAGAGAGTAAAATGATAAAAGCTGTAAAATTACTTCTGACGGGATATCGGCTGTTCTCTTGGCTGTGTCTCTCATGCAAGGAGGAGAAAAGCTTGGCGCAGTCTCCCAGCCGCAAGGAGAAAACACCGCCCAGATCCCAGACCCACCAGCACGTTTGGATGAAGTGTGCGGGGCATGACTCGTCCCTCAGACCAGCCTCCCGTGCTGAGCGACCCCTCCCTTCCCTTGTGGCCTCAATAAGGCTGCTTCAAATCTGGCACCAACTCCTGTCACGCGCACACACACACACACACACACACACACACCAGCAGATCCTTGGCGCTCCAGCACCTCACACAAAAAGTCAGAGTTCTCTTTGCTATCTGAAACTCCAAAATTATTTTTAACTTCACTATTGGTCTAATTAGGCAAGAAACACTGCCGGGTTTACAAGCTGGCTGCCTGTGAAGAACCAGGGACAATTACAGATGAGACCTAAGCACAGGATAGTTTTTACACGTTGCTGAAATAAGGAAGAAACTACAAAGTGAATCAAAGAACTCTTCCCTTTCTTCTCTCCCCTCCCCAGGGCTCCACCCACCTCTCCTCCTCCTGCTCCACCCTTCCCCTCTTCCTTTTCACCCCGTTTCAAGATGTGTCCAGTCACCTGACCTCCAAAAACAAAGAGCTGTGAAACAGTGCTACCTCCAGCACAGGTAAAAGGAGTGAGGGGCCCTTCACTCACTGATCAGATGCACCAAATCACCAACAACAACCCTGCTGGCTCCGCAGACTTCACCAGGCAAAGGCACCGCTTTAGACCCTCCCACACCACCCACTTCACAGACGGAGACCTGAGGCCCAGGGCCCAGCTGGCCCAGACTTACCAGGTGGGAGAGGCAGAAGTGGAATTTGAACCCAGTAGGTCTTCTGGGCTCCTCACCACACTGCAGGCTGGCGTCTTGGTCAGAAGTCGTGTGTGTTTCTGAGATACAGGACTGTTCAGTCCTTCCTGCTTTGGGTGCCCTTCTGAGATGAACCTGAGCCTCCGAGGGCCCTTCATGCACAAAGGCACTTACTTCCTTATGGAAGCGGACGAGGCCTCCTGACACAGTGTCTGCTTCCTCTGAAAAGGGTCTGGTCTCTGGGTGGAGGGGGGAGGATTCCCTGAGGTAGAGCCCTGGGGACCCAGACACAGGGTGCCAGGAGGTGCCCGCATCCAAGAATGAAATCAAGCGATAGTTCTGAATCCTGACTGTGGTGCCGGGCAAGGTAACATGGACTGGCCTGGCCGGGTGGACTTTCACACCTGGATTTGGGGCTCCTGAGTCGGGCTCCTGATCCAAACCATTCCTGCTGCACAGACTCTCCGGGCTGAGGGCCCAATGGGCCCCTGTGCTGGCCCAAGGGGGATCATGCCCCCACAAAGCATCCTGCACTGTGGGTCACAGCAACCTGAGTGATGCCCACCCTCCTGGCCCGCACACCCACTGCCCTCTAAGCACCAGGCATGTGCTGACGCCTCTCCTTGCCATGTGTCATCTGTCAGTGTCTGGGAAGTGTGGAATCCCTTTGAGTGACCAAGTTGAGATCAGACAAAACGAGCAAACAGCAGAAGGCCAGTCCGTGGACCAAATTCACACAGAAGGTGTGCGTGGCTCTGGGTTCTCAAGGGGTAAACAGCACAGCCCAAAGCAGGGACCAGAGTCGTCAGGGCCCATTTGCAGTGTCCTTACCGTCAGAGCAAGAGCAACGCCAAGTTATTCTGAGACACCACACCTGCCCAGGGAGCAAATGGCAAATCCACCTGCTGTCATCGTGGTGGTGGTATTTGGCAAAAAGAGAAGTGGGTTTACCAGCTTTCTGATGTGACAATACTTAAGGGTCCCACAAGATGCTCTGAGGGATATGTGTCTATTTGCCTGGCACCTACTGCACTTTGGGTCCAAGTGGGCAGGCACTCTTGGAGCGGCCTTGGGTGGTGCGGAGGATACATCCCGAAAGAACCCAGCATCCTTGTTTGGCATAGTTCTAGTCTGATCAAAGTGCAAGGGTCTGGAAAGCTCAAAGTCACCAACAAATGCACCAAGAATCCCAGAAGCCTATTTTTTCTATTCCAGAGAACTCCATTCTCCAAAGGAACCTGCAGGCTGGCTCAGGGCCCCCAGGACCGAGCCCTAGAGGGAGCTCCTGTCACAGAGGGTCCACAACCTGGGCTAACTGCTCAATGCAGCCAAAACCTTATGGTGGGCCCATGTTGCCCAAGGTCACCCAACACACACACACACACACACACACACACACACACACACACACACACACACACACGCAGAGCACCCCTCCCACAAGGCACTGCTGGAATCAGCAAGCCCAGCACAGGCCTCGAAACCCCACAGGAAGGCCTGCGCCTCTGGGCTGTTTGCATGTGAACCTTCAGCCAGCAGAAACAGGCCTCTCCACCTGACCCTGGTCCTCAGGGATGACCGCCAAGGGCACCCGCCCCCAGCCCGATCGGCTGGCCCGACTTCAGTGAGCCCGGCCACAAAGGCAGTCTCTAATCTGCTCTCCCCTACAAAGAACCACAAACCGAAGGCTGCTCGGGCCACTGGGTTTGAGTCTTACTGGCAATTTTAGAATAGGAGGAAACTGTAAAATTAAAACGTCGGTTTTTCCTTTCTTATTTATTACTGTAGACGTTTGCCTGAGAGACAGATCAGGTTCTAAGTGCAAAGAGACCATCATGTGCAACGCACCTTCCTCCTCAGTCCTGACGTCACAAACAGCAGCAAACACAGAAGTGTACCCACGTCACCAGCACCCTGTCCAACTCAGCAGCCACTGCACTGATAAGCCCTTGCCTGTCCCCATTACCCAAACCCCAGGAGCCCATGGACAGTGCTTTCTGCCCCACCCAGGGCAAGCACTTCCTGCTCCACAGGCCTTATAAAAGGGGCTCTCCCAACCCAAAGATGAAGGAAGACGGGGCTCTCTTGGGTAGAGGAGGTAGGAGGGCGGCCCCCACTAGAGGTTCTAAGCCTCTGCCCCCACGGGCTCCCAGCTACATCCCCAGCAGGTCACACCTGTGCCATACACACTTGTCCCATCACCCCAAGCGGCCTCACCTTTTGAGGCTGTATACTTAGCAGATGACAAGTTTATTTATAACATCAGCTGAGGCGCAGAGAACAGGTGCTGGTGAGGTGGCACCTCCGACCTTTGGGAGAAGTGCCCAGGGCAAGGGGCTCTTGGGGAACTCTGAAGCCCCTCAGACAAGAGCGGAGCTGCCCCCAGCAGTCCGCAGCCTCCCACATGGGGACAAAGACCCCTCCCCATCTGCCTCCCACCCTTCCCGAAAAGACACCATTACGTCAAGGGGTACAGGGTGACAAAACAGAAATTCATTCACCTCCCACGTTTTCAGTGACCCACAGCCTGACAGGGTGGCACCTGCGTTTCGTTGCCAGAGGTGCACGAGCACAGGAGAAATTAAGGGAGCGGCCACCGCCCTCCAGGCTGCTCTCCCGCCCTCCCCTTGTGTCTGGCCATGAATCCCAAGTGGCCATTTCTCAATCTTTTTAAAAAATTTTTATAAATCAGTATCTATATCTTCTAGGAAAATAATCCATAAAACAAAGATTTAGGAATGATCAGTGTTTATTGCAATAAACAAACATGTTGACCAAGAAAAGAGGAAACAATTACGTGTTCAGTGTGGGAGATTCCAAGAGAGAGCGCCTTCGGCAACAGTGGGCCAGGACGTGGGGTCCAAGTTTGCACACATTCTACAATGTCACGTACCCCGTTTCTGGGCATACAGTAGGGACATAACCCGCAGTGACTGGAGGATATGCAGGGTCCTTTTTAGAAACCTCTATGTTTAAAATTAAAAGTTTTATAAAGAAACTATTTTTTCCTTTATGCATTTTTAAATGTTTTTAATTACAAAAGAAATACACACCCACTGCAACCAGGAACGCTCCGTGGGTGTAGTACGCAGAAGAAGGCAGCCATCTTTCCCCCTCACCCTGCCCCACACCTGCGAGCTGTAACCCACGCGGACCGCTGGCTGCGGGCACTTGCGGACCTTTCTGCGACCTCACAGCCATACAAGGAACAAATGTGTTGATATATGGGAGGGGGACGTTCTGGACTTGTTTACCAAACCAGGATCATACCGTGTATGACTCTTGAGCTGGCTTTTTTCTCTCCACCACATGGTAAATTTGTGACTGCCGGTGGATTTATCTCAGTCCTGTTTAGGGACAACAGTGTTCCGTGGGATGGTGGCACCAACGCGGATGCGTTCCCCCAACTGCTGTCTGAACACTCAACCTGAAGGCACCAAGTTCAAGTCGCCGTTGCCTCCTGGCAGCCCAGGGTACTCAGACTCCCCCACACCTCGGCTTCTGCCCCTCTGGTGGGGGACAGTGCAGAGATACGCACGGCGGTGAGGGCACACACCTGCCACAGAGAGACGTCACTGCTGTGGGTCGCGCTTCCCTGCCCTGGTTCCTGGTGTCGGGCCTGGTGGCACAGTTTGCCTCTTCTCCTCTCTCATTTGCAGCCTGTGTGCCTCTGGATGGTAGGTCTGTCCAGTATGTGAGAGCCCAGGGTCCACTGTGAGCAGGCTGGTCATGGACATGTCACAGACATCTCCTCCAGTGTGTCTCCTTCATCAGAAATTCTTAATTCTTTCTATGTAAATTATGTTTTATTGTTTATGCTGTTAACAACTGTCCCCCATTTCCCCCCTTTACCTGCCTCCAGAAATTTTAAATTCTTACATAATAAACTATCATCTTTTCCTCTTTAGCTTTTTAGTTTATTAATTACTTAGAAAGTTCTCCCATGTTCCAGAGTCATTCACAATATTCTCCAAAATATTCCTGATATTTGTTTTATTTTTTCACACTGCCAGCTTTACTCTGTATGAATTTGTTTATATGGTGTGAGTTAGGATGTGATTTTTTTTCAAGATACTCAATCAAGCCAACTCCATTTATTAAATATACCACCCTTTCCCCAGTGAACTAAAATGCCATCTTTGTAATAAATTAGGTTCCTGGATATACTTTGATCTGCGTCCGTGTTCTCTATTATACGTTTTATCGATTAGAACATTAGAATATCCTGATTAACATTTTAAAAGTTAAAATATATGTATACACACGCACACACACACACACACACACACACACACACAAAGGTGACATACACGTAGCAAACACCTATTTAAAACTGTCTCACTTTTCTTCCTCCCCAAGTCATGAGCCCACTCCCACCCACTCACACAGGCACAGAGCAGGCTCCGAGCCCTTTCACATTTGGAATGATTTTTTAGGCTTAAAGTCTAGCTACAGCTAATGAACCAACATTGAAAAGTCCACATTCATTCTTTGTAGTGTCATTTAAACTGTCCCCCACTGCCGCCTGGTTCAAGCACACAGCTGAAGAGAGCTCCCCAGCCAGACCTGGGCTTGCCCCGCTTCCCCGTCAGCGCTGGGGCAGGGGAGCCGGGGTTCACCTGTGGAAACTCACTCACCTCCCCGTCGTCTGGAGTTTCTGCCCGCCCTGCAGTTGTTCCCTTCCCCTGCCACTTCTATTTTTAGCTTCCCAGAATCTGAGCCGTTGGCTGGTCTAGACTGCTTGTTATTCAATCAAGGGCTAATTCACAATTTTTCATGAATTAAAATAAACTGAATTCACAGGAAATCCCTGATCCTAGTTCCTACCATCATGTCTAAGAATGACAAAGTACTCCGTGCCACTAGAGCCCTGACAGAGCGGGCAGACCCTGGACAGCTGAGATAAGGGGACCAGGAGGCAGAGAAATGGAGGTCATGCCACACAGGGAGACGGGGCACAGAGGCTGTGAGGTCAGAGGGTAAAGGGCATGGGGTCAGGGAAGTTTGAGGCCCAAGGGCAGAGGGAACGTTCCAGATGGTTTGCACGGTGGCCTGAATTAGAAACACCGGAAACAGCTAACCGTGTGTGTGTGTGTGTGTGTGTGTGTGCAGTAAAATGACTGACTAGAACATCTGACATACAATGGAAGCAGGAAACATCACACAGAAGCCTCCGGCCTGAGTGCAGCCCCTCGTGCCCTGAATGTTTTCTGACACCTTTGACACACTGGAGAGCAGTAGATGTGACACTTGGTATCCTGCCTTCTTATGACACGATTCCACAGTTTAACTTTCCACCCTCATAACCTGCACTTCCAAGGTCAGCGTCTCCTGTCAGGATGAAGTGTACAACACTCTTTCTTTGCACACGCACATTGGTGCGCCTCTGGGTCCGAGCTCCTTCTCTCCGCGGGGCCGGGGCTGCACCACCCACGGCCTGGACATCCGCCATGACCCGGGCAGGTGGCCAAGCCTCCTTGGGGCTCCTCCAGGACGTTGTTGTGACAGCTCCACTCCCAGTTGAAAGGGCGCCCTGGCCCACCACCATGTACAGCCCAATCCTCCCGAGAAGCTCAAAGCCACCGGGATCAGAGGGAGAGCAGGGCCCTGCAAAGGCAGAATGAACTGCGGGGCCACCTGAGAGGGCTCAAATTACTGCTGCGCTTTCCAGATTGGAGCCAAGCATGGCTCCTCCAAACTAGACGCGTATGCCAACGGCCTTGCACCCAGCCAGACTGCCCTCCCCTCCTGTCATCTCAGAACAGGTATGAGCCTCTTGGTAAGCTTCCGTTTCTCCGCCAGTAAAGCAGGGGTAACACTGCCTATGAAATGCTGAGCACGCTCCTGGCACACTCACAGAGCAAGCAGTCAACAGCGACCATTCTGAGCCTTTTCAGTCCCGCTCAGCCCCCACCAGCCCACAGGAGAGTCTGAACCACTGACGTGAGGGTCAGGCGCCAGTCGCTGTCATCACCGTACAGCTTTCCTGGGGGTAGGACACAGTAGGGAGTGACACCTACTGAGTGTACGCAGTCAAAGTGACTACAGAGGGGCTGGTCTGTCAGAGCTGCAGCCTGCTTTGAGGGCTGGGGTTCTTCTGAACTGTCCTAAAATGTCCCCGTAGTAAACCACAGTCTTTCCAAAAAAATCTGGTTCCACTAAATTATCATAGTAAATATTCAACTTATCACCGAGAGGTACATCAGAATAACAGAACTGGCAGCAAGCGTAGACGTTGCCCAACTCAACGCAGAGCTGAGGAGGAGGCCACCAGGACCGCGCAGATGAGGGGCTTCATGGTGCGTTAGGACAAAGCCAGATCCAGAGCCAGAAGTGGTACCCGCCTCCTCCTACTCACAACCTTCAACTGGATCAAAATCCCAAGATTTCCTAAGGGAAACTTTTCTGAGAACTGTTGATCCTTCAGGTCAGACAAGAGGCAGCACTGAGCAAGGCTTGACAAATGAGTTCTCAGAATGTCATCTCAGTCATGGGACAGGCAGATGGCTTTATTTCAGTCCAAACCTCTGGCACTGTGGTCTTGTTTTAAGAGAAGCATCAACAGCACTGAGCACCTTTTTCTTCATTCCCTTCACGTGACTAAGTCGGTCACAGTTTTGTGCTGGGTTCTTCCCCATCAACACCAGGACCCGTCCAGCACATGGAGCCCTGTTCTCAGCCTCCTCTCGTCTCCAACATCAGTTCTACAGCTCACTTCCAGTGTATACCCTGCTCATGTGTAGGCAGTCCCAAGCTAATGACAACTCAAGAACATAAGGATAATCTCCACCGACATTTATGTGGCACATACCATGGACACATTACATCCACGATTCTGTTCAATCTTCTTCCAGGTAGATTAGCCATGCAACCAGGCTGAGAGTCCAAGGTCCTGTTTTCTCAAGGCACGCAACTGGTCGACAAAGCTAAAGGTGAATCCGGGACCAACTGACTTTAAACTTGTCCCCTAGCATTGCCCTAAGGCCCTGTACAATCACGTATGAAGCTGAGGCCTGGCCCTCCAATCTCTAAATGCTGTCGTCAATCCCTTCTGGCTCTGGCTTCCAAGCACAGGCTGCAGCAGGCTCCATGCACCGGGGAGAACGGGGTGCTCGTAAGGGGCGGGGATCCCTAAGCTCTAGGTATTGCACTGACAGCTTTGGACCCACATGGGACATTTGCACTTGGAGCATCCTTGCAGCAGGTACCCCCTCAGTGTGCCCTGTGTCTTAGCCACTCGGACATAGTGACAGTCCAGCCTTGCCTGCTGAAAGGGAGTGCCTGGGGTTTACCCAGACACAAGGCACCCGATGTGGAATTGTAACTTTTCATATTCTAACTGCTTTTCTGTACTCCCCAAATATCTTCTTCAGTGAAAATGTTTACTTTTACACACACACACGGCATCCAAAAGATGTAAGGCCAATGGTTGCTGGTAGTTGTCAGGGGTCGAGAGTGAAGAGCATTTGGACCAGAGACCCTTCTAGCAGAAATGTGAGGGGAGAGAAGAGGAGGGTGACAGACCCTTGGCCCCACTGCATTCCTCGCTGACATTCCTCCTCTTCTTCACCACCCAGGCAGAGATTAGAATCCCCCACCCCCAGGGGGAAGTTTGCGAGCACCCCAGCCCAGACTCATGGAGCCAGGTCCTCAGTGGGTGGACTGGGCACTGGTGTTGTTCTGAAGCTCTCCAGGGGAGTGTGACGTGCACCCAGCTTGCACACCTCTGACAAGAGGCTCCTCTGCCAGGTAGGGAGACACAGAGGTGGCCATGGCCCCCAGGGGCTTCTCTGCTGGGTCAGGGGAACTACAACACGTTTTGTACAGTGTGTCTGAGTGTGACTCTCAGGCACCCGCGGCCAGCCAGGCTGTCAGGGCGGGCAGCATTAGCCCTTGCCCAGCACAGCACGAGGCACATCCACGCCCTGCACAGGGTGTGGATAGAGCCTCACCGCACGGGTCCTCACTGCTCAGGGACACACAAGCTGACCCCTGGTTGATGCTTGTTTGGGGGCCTTGAATCCACCCTCAAAGACTGGTCAGCCCCTAGGGCTGATGGGAGACATTCCGGTGCTGAGACCCTGAAGGCGGGGCTGTGCCGACGCTTCCGCCATGAGATCCTGCGAAGGCAGGCGAGCCGACCTGCGTCTTCACTCAGGACTGCTCAGGGTGAAACTGCATTACAGAACAGCAAGTTGTTCACGCCACCAACAAGCTGCAGACGAAATTCTAGTGGGCTGGTGTCTTTGGGAAAGAAGCCCACGCCCCACGCAGACCCGGCCTCTCCACAACACCCATGAAAAAAGGCTTGGCATTTCAACTACATTTGTGACAATCTTTCTTTCCAAAATAGCCTCTAACCGCACAACTGTTCAAAAAACCTCAAATGCAATAGCAGAGTATGTAACCTCCATCCAAGGTCAGTAATTAGGGCTCTCCCTGACTGCAATTTGAGCAAAGCCGGTACTTCCAGGGGCGCGTCAAATCCTCAGTCTGTGGTTGGGGTAACAGCGCACAGCAGCAATAATCCCAGACAGAACGTGATCAACTAACACGTCTTCCATGTATGCTGTGGCACAGACTGCAGCACCCACCCTTTAATCCCGAAGACTAGGCGGGGGAGTGGTGGTTTTCATGGAAAAAGCAAAAAGCAGAGAGGCCCCTTTGCGTGGTCAGGCATGGGGCAATGTCCTGTTGACTCGGGCCCATGGACCCCACTGGCACCTAAGACTGGGGCCACTGGGCAGTCTGCATGGGAAATGCTGGTGTGCAATCAGATCAGTTTGGTGACACCAAATAGAGATAAGGGAACAAAACTCTCCATCTACTGCTAATGGGTGTTGGCACAGCGCCCAGAGGGAGTTCCCGGTAAGGGGCTCCTTCCCTGAGCTGCTGCAGCTGCGCTGGGCCAGCTCCTCACATCTCGCAAGGGAGCTGGAACCTGGCAGCGGACGGAGGATTTTCACCCAGAAAAGTCAGGGCCCCTGTCCCCAGAGCTGGAGCACAGCTCGTGATGAGGGGCACTTTCCACTGATGACAATGCAGGAGGCTCGGCTGGGAGGGAATGGCGTGCTTCAGTCCAGGGACCCTCAGACTCCCACTGCCTGGGGAGCCCCTGGAGGCAAAGACTGGCAGGCCTTGCTCCGACTTCCTGCTTCTGTAGGTCTGGGGTGGGGCCTGAACACCTGCTCATCAAACAAATTCCCAGGTGATGCTGCTGGCATGGGGACCACACTTGAGAGCCCGGGTTGAGGGGAAGAATTCTGGGAAGGGAGGCTGAGCATGCCAGCTATTCCTGCAACAGCAGGTCCCCTCCTAGGCCCCCTGCAGGGGGACCCAACAGCCTCCTCTCCCAGAGGCAGCAGAGGTGAAGGTGGCCCAGCCTCAGGCTCAGCTCTCAGAGCAAAGGTTTCCAAGAGGAACCTCAGCAGGAAGGAGACCTTGCCCCTCACAAGGGGAATGGGGGGAGGGGGGACATGTAAAGGGACAGGAAGGGGGTGACTGGGTGATTCCGGTACAGGGGTCTGGGGGCACAGAGCAAGGGGTGCTGGGGGGAACCGGGCAGGGGAGCAGTAAGATCAGAGGAGAGAGCTAGGCTCCTCTGGAAGAAGCTGACCAGGAGCTGAGAGAGGGAGACATAGGGAAACCTTTCCTGACTAGGGGAGGCGGCCAGGGGGTGGTCCTGGGACAGCCCATGTGAGCAACACTGGGTCATGAGCCACAGCGACTCCGGGACCCAAAGGCACCGGTACAGCTCATTCGTGGGCATCACGTCCTTCCTGGGACAGGCCCACACATGGCACCTGGGGTTTCAGAGACCCACTCCCACCCCCAGGGCCCACCCCCAGCTCACCCGGCACCCTAACCCAGCAGACACCCTGACCCATCCATCCTGGCCTGGGGTCTTCCCTGCACAGCCCCATGCATCCTCGAAGCAGTCAGTGACAGCAACCTGACATGCCACACTCTGACAGCACATTACCTGTGACTGCAGAGAGGTGACAAGAAGCAAAAGAAACGTCAAAGAAATGGATTTGAAATGCATGCAGATCCCTGTTAAGCCCATCTGGAATAACCAAGTTGCTCTTGACAAACTTCGAAAAGCAGAGAGAACGGGCCTGACTGTGGGAGTGGGGGGGTGGGATGGATGGGGGAGCGCCAAGCGGGAAAAACTGGGACAGCTGTAAGGGAATAAACAAGAATAAAAAAATAAAAAAGAGAAACGTGCTAATGAGAAAACCAGATTGATAATCTTTGTAACTCAAATTCCATGATTGTGGAACAGCTCACACTGCACATTTATTTGTTCGCTTGTACAGTACCCACTGTTTTACTCCACAAACCAGCATCACGCGTGCACAACGCAAGCAGACACTGTGCAGGTGCGAGGGCCACCTGAACAACGCGCCCCGCCCTCCTCGAGGGCGCCACACGACCAGTGCCCTCGTTCACCACGACATTAGAAAGCCAAACCACAAATTTATCTGTGAGCTCAAAATGAATTTCCTCTTGTCATGTGCTAACTTTCTATTCTGGATTTCGTGGGGTTTCCTTTATTAGACTTGAGTCCAGAGCTATCTGGGAAGGGCCTCTGGGTCATCTCAGCCTTGCACGTGGAGGGGGAGCGGCGGGGGGTGGAGGATGGGAACGAGGAGGAGTCAGCAGTTGCTCCTGACCGGAAGCGGCGGAGAAGTGGGCACTTCCTGGCTCTGGCAGCGCGTCGGGGCCAGCCATAAAACCTAGCAGTGCACTTGCTAAATGGTGCAAAATGGGCCAGGACCCTCATTCTACCTTAAAAAATACCCTATTCTTCGCTGGCCTTTCAAATGCACAGGTAAAAATGAGTGGAGCATTATCATGTATTTAATTTTACTTATAAGTGCAACTTGGTTTGCTTCATCCTTCATTAATCTTGGTTTACTCTTATGTGTTAATAAAATTTAGGCAAGTTTTTGGTATAAACTTGAGAGTAGATTGGACATACTCCCTCCAAAACTTGTTTGGAGTTGATTTCTCAGGAGCCCATTTCCACGTGCAGAGAGAAGGCGGACTCTCTAACTCACCAATAAAATTATCCAGAACTCCCAATCACTCCTGAGGAAGAGAGAAGGGAGCTCAGCTTCTGTGATTCTACTGCTTGAATGGCATCCTTGTGCAGAAAGCACCCCAGGCAGACAGCCCAGCCCCACTGAGAGGTCATGGCCACTGCTGCAGGGGGCACAAGGCAAGGCCTGGTCACTTACAAGAACCTCGAGCACACTGAGGTCTTCCCTTGCTGGAGGGGAACCTGCAACTCCAACTTGCCTCCAGCAACCCAATACCAACAGCCTCGTCCGTCCGTGAGAGAAGCAATGGTGCTCGCTATCTCCTGGGTGTGGTGAGCACATGAACGTAGGGCCTCAACGACTAGGACCCAAGAATGACAGCTGGGGGTCAGAGCAGTTACACCCCCACCCAGCACACAGAAGCAATGCTTGTGTTTCTGTCCCTGTGTTGGGCGGGATGGGGGTGGGGGTGGGGGACCCTGCATGCCCTAGGTATAGTCGTCATAACTTTCTACAGTTTCTAAAATAGTTCATTGATTCATTAATGCCCACTTCCTGTCACAAGAACTTTGTGCCACAGAGATAAAGCCATTGAATGATCCAGAAAAAAAGTTACAGAATTCAAAACGACACACTAAATAACTTCAATGGTAACTAAAAGTCCATAGCATCAAACGGAGTCGTGTGGCCCGCCGTTCTTCCAGTTTCTCCCATAACACGTGTGTGAATTGTTGTTAACCACACTAAATGCTTCACTGCCAGCCCGCAAGTCAGAAACACCTTCTGTTCCCTTCTTCCATTGCATTTTGAGGGAAAACAGCTTCCTGGTTCGTGTGTTGCTACAGACATATCTGTTCCTATAAGACTGCACTTACGTGTGTGATCATACCTCTGGGTTAATACCCCACTTCTAAGTCAACCCCAGCATGCTTAAAGAAGGAGCATGACACGCTCCGTGGAGAGAACAACCAGGCTCAGGAGCAGCCTACAGTGGAGCTGGCAACATCCTGGGGTCTCCTTGGAGAGCAAGCTGATGGAACAAGTGTGCGGCCGGTCCCTCTGAGCCAGGCCCCCCACCACCCCATGTCCAACAGGCCGTATTTCACCTGAAGGCGGTTTGCAACTCTGAAACACACACACACACACACACACACACACACACACACACACACACAACCTCATCCTGCTCTGCCCTCCTGTCAACCCACAGACCCCATCCGCAGCCTCCCCTCCTTCTGGTCTCCAAGGAACCTGAGAAACGTCTGCCCCAGGACAGACCAGTACGGTCCCCCACCAAGGAAACGGGGAAACACTGACAGACAGTCGCTCGTCAAAGCGTCCTCTCTTCGCAACTGTTAAAATGTGGGGACACTGCCCTCGAGAACAGATCAAACTTTACTTAGCATAGGCACAACGCTGAGTTAATGTCTGAATGATTTCTAATGACGAAAGTTCTGCTCGTACTCAATGGGAGCCACTACGTACAACTGAAAATTAGTTCTGCATGCACAGCTTCTGTTAGTTCTGAGAATTTTCAGGTTTGGAAAATGCATTGTCCACAGTGGGTATCACACCCAGGTGTGTGTTCCCGGGAGAACAGGAAGAGCGGCTTAGACCCATCTCAGTCTGCCTCAGCACAAAGCAGAGCTTGCCTCCCTGAGACCCGAGAAGTCCCCAGCTACTACTGTTCCCGTACACATGTGACCGGGGCAGCGAACTTGTCTCTAACACCCTGGAAGGCAAGGCCTCTATCTCCTTTGCCTTCTGTGAGATCCCCAGCTTAGGTCTCCACAGGCCCACATGGAGCATTTAAGGGTGCCATCCAAATCCATGAAACATCCAGAAAGGCTGACATCAGACCCCCAGGCTGACAGCCTGTGTGATTCGCAGCTGCCACCTAAGCCACCCATGAGTACTTTTTAACAGGAGAACTTTTGAAAACTAACCTTTTCCCGACTAGTACTGGTGATTAATGCCTAAAATCAAACTAAAAGTTTTTGTCATTGCCTTGTCGTGACCCTAAAAATTCAGCTGTCTTACCCTGACTTCTGAATGTGACCCCATCCTGGCCCACCCCCACGCCTAACACACAAAATCCACACATATTTATGCACCCACGATACTCACCGGATTAGACGCAAACAGAAATGTCCTCCATAGCTCTGAAATACTGTAGTTCACCAACAGTGCCATCACTACTTACAGGCCGAGGTGACGCTAGAGTTTTGGACTAGCTTCTAAAGCAAGAGACAGAGCTTCAGAGAGCTATGAGTACAGATGACCGTCCGCAGTCCATGAGGAAGCAGTGACCCAGCTCGCTGTGACCTGGCCCTCTTTACTGAAAATTAGCAGATACGGCCTACTTCAAAAACAACAACATTCTCACACTCACAAAACCAGCAGATTCTAGTGCAGTGACCAACAAGAAAGTCGAACGGGGCAGGGGAGAGAGTGGTGCACAGAAGGGCGGGGGGTGGGGGGTGACACTGCGCCAGTGTCCCAAGAAAATAAAAGGAAAAACAAGAGAAACACAGAACACTGAATTATTACCGATTACAGTGAATAGTGATCAGATGAAAAAGAAGTAAAAGACCAGTCTAATTCAAGGGACCAGACGCCCAGCCTGCTCCCCAGTCTTCCTTCCTGACCGCTCCCCTCAGCTCTGGACTGAACGAATGTCTGCTTGCCCAGGAAGGGCACAAGGAAGACAGAGAAGGCTTCCCTGAAGAGAACAGCAGAATATACTTTAGGAAACAAAATAAACAGAAAACCAAGAGACTGAGTGAAAACATAACGACAAGTGTTTTTCCTCTTCCCCCACGACCCTGGACTTCTAGTCAGGACGTGCATCAACACATTCTCGGGTCCAAACGCTGCAACTCTTTCTCCAAATACTTGACGCAGAGCTGAGCGGAGCAGGAAATGATGAACAGAGAAAGGAATGCCGCGGATTCCAGATGGATGCAGCCAGCTGGCGGGGCTCAGGAAGCTGCCCAGGTCTTCTGACCATCACCTCCCACAGTTTCTTAGGAAGTCATCACCGTGTAACCACAACTGCAGGGGGACAGTGGAGACATGTGTAGTCCACTCATCTCAGAGGGACTACCCCAGGCAAGGCCTCCCTGCTTCCAGGGAGGCACTGGCTGGACGGCCAGGCGGAAGCTCTCACAGAAGTACGCTGGTTAGTTCCTGGGGTTTGTACCAATCAAGTCTGGTATGAAGCAAGAGCCCGCGTACAAACCCCCTCTGACTTGGCCCCAAGTTAACAAGTGGATGGAGCTTCTCATCAAAACCTACAGAATCATCTCAGGGCTGCCTTCCCCTTACTGACCCCTGACCACGTTCCCCTGCAGGGAGCTGACTTCCAGGGAGGGAGGTGGGCCACCACCGGTCACTTCTAAGTGAAGCTCCAGTACCAGCATTTGCAGTGGTTTCCTTTTCACATTTTCCCGAGAATAACATCCCTCGCACCTGAATTCCAGAATATTCTCCCCAGTGGGGCAGCCCAGCGCAGGGTCTTCAGAGCTGGTCAAAGACTGGGCACTCCCACCTGCCTACGGTCAACTGAGAACAGGCCAGACATTTGGACCTAAAAAGTGAAAGGTTCCTGATACAAATACAAAATATTAAAAAGTCAAAAACAATTTCAGAAAAGCTCTTAAGTCATAGAAAGTGGAGAGGCTGATGCCCCAGCCATGGGGCCCAAGGGCAGGCAGTGGGGGCCTCACCAAGCAGCCCGCAGGGCTCTCAGACTTTAGGCGTCCCCCCAGACACACAGCCAGAGGCCCCTGGGGATCAGGCCCGCATGAGCCATGTGACCATCTGCAGTGTCTCTGCAGCCTCCACCATATCGGGAAGACAAAACAAGATTAAGGCTTGCTTGAGAAACAGGAACCGCTTCTAAACTCCACATCTTCCTCTGGCACACAAGGCCTATTCCCTGGGGCCATGGATCTTAGCTACTGGGAAAGGGTCCGCAGAAGCCGCTGTGAGTCCCCCTACATCTCCATCCCACCTTGTGTACACAGCACTGTGCACCTCTACCCCGAAACAGGCCCCATGTGTGTACACGTGTGTGTGTTACATGAAGTGGGCACGTATCTTGCATGGGTGTGCACACATGCTCTGTATTTGTGCACATGTTGCACACGTGCCTCTGTGTGTGCTTATCTGTGTGATGTGTGCACATGTGCTTATGCATGTACACACACAACAAGAGCAGACCATGTAAGGGAAGTAAAGAAGGACGCCTCCCTCCATCAGCTAAAGCCTCTGCTGCACAGTGCGTGGCCCTGAGGGAGGACTTTGAACACCCTGCTCCTCTGTAGCCCTGACCGACTTCAGCACACACGTTGTCCTGAAGCCGGTCAGGGCTTACGGAGCGTGGTGTGTGTTTTCCATGTGAACATCCTATAAGCAGAATTCACTGCCTTTGAGGCTCACCCCTACAGAGTAGATAAAATACCCCATTGTTTGATCCTAAGTTAAAAACCATTTATGGCGGGTGGCCCCAGGTCAGGTCGGCAGGACCCCCTGAGAATGCTGCGCCTGCCAGCCCAGCCCCTAGCAATCTGGAATTCCCCACGCAGCCCCCATCCAGGAGGCCATGGGAAAACCGGCCCGTCACAGCATCCTCCGCAGGCCTCTAACAAAAAGCCAGCGTGGCCAGGTCCCCTGGGGTCTTACACATTGATGGCATTTCTGGAATCAGCTCTTATTCCTGGATCTCTGCTAACAACTCTGCACCACAGTCTGACCCTAGCCTTGGAAAGCCCCTATTTAGCTGAGCCAACATAAACAGATGCCCCGAGGCTTGGGGGCCTGGGACGAACCGACCTCCTGCATGCCCATGTTTAACTGCCCCACTCCACCTTCGTCCCGCCTGCCCAGCCTACGCAGAGCCCTCACTGGAATCACGGTCTCGGAAGTTGCTCAGGCATTTCGGGCAACTCAAGACACTCAGCTGGGAAGTGGGTCAGCAGGCTGAAAGCCCCCGAGGGCCACCGGTTCGTGAGAAAGTATTGCTCTGCTGAGTAAGTCCCATAAATGCTAATTTAAAGACACACTGAGAAGGCCTCGGGTGGGAAGTCAACTATCTCCTGTTTGAGGAAGTGATTTGATACACACCCAGGAAGGCCGCTCCTTACTAACCACAGAAGCGCCTGTGCCTGGGTGATCGTAAGTTCATCACAGGACAACTCTGGCAGTCCCAAACTCTCTTGCTGTGTCACCCTGGGAGGCTCTGGTACAAGATGTGGACACAACAACAGGAGCCATCTCTTGGCCACTTGGCATGTCCACGGCTCCCTACGCAATGCCTGATCTGGCAGAGTAAAACGGACAGTGTACTCGAAATCAAACAAATTGGCTGCTCTGGTGCCTCCCAGCAATAGATTTTGAACCGAAAGGAGAAACCACAAGAGCTAAAAAGAAAAATGAAATTTTTTACCTCGGAAGAAAAGAAAACCACAAAACAAAGCTGAAGAGAAGATCTGGGGGAATGTGCAGCATCCTCAACTGTTTGATGGGCTTGGCTGGGTGGGGATCACTGGAGGTCAGTCTCTGTGGCCTTTATAATGACAAGGAAGGAGAAACTGGCCCCGACTCAAGCGGCCGGCACACAGATCACACCTAATTGGACCCATGTGGCAACTTACAAAAACTATGAGTCCAAAAACAACGTTCCAGAAAGAGATACACTAATAATTAGCATCCTCAACCTGAGCCCAGTCCCAGAACCCTATCAGTCCCTGAGGACAGCACGGAGGGAAGATGGTTCTCAGGAAAGGCCAGGTGACTTGGTCCTGGTCCTGGTCCTGGTGCGCTGGCGGCTGCTGAGCACAAAGCGCTACTGCGTCCAGTGCGCAGAGGGTTGCAGTCGCCTGGCGAGGAAGGCACCGTCGACCAGCACGTGTGTGTCATCCCACTGGCAATTGGGAGCCAGGATAGAACAGGTCTTTACACTTGGGAAATTATTCAGTAACAGGAACAGAAACAACATGAAGAGGAAAACACAGGCACAAGTCATTTCTCAACTGACTCAGAGGGAAGGGCCCTGGGCTCTGTCCCCAGAAAAGGTTCTGATTTACTGGGTAGCCAGGAGCACACTTGCAGCCCCGCTCTGTCCTCCTGGGAGCACCCGGACCCGTAACAACACGTCTCACGTGTTGAGAGGCAGCACTTCCCAACCACGCTGTCATACCAGCAGGCTGACTGTCCCCAGTGTGGGGCTCAAACTTACTTGAAAACTGAAACTAATAATGCCACATTTCAGGACAGACAGAACTGCGGCCCTGGCAACCCAACTCTGTGTGCAGAAACACACCTAGTATTTTCAGACACTCAAAGAACAAGGAATCACGACCCCACAGTCATGTTGATGATCCATCATTTCCAGCAAGGATAAAAAAAGACTCCAACCAAAAGCTCCCGGACACTCTGATCCCTGCACAGGCTTAAGTGAGACCTCCCGTGAGAACCACCTCCTGGGTTCCAGCCCACGGAGTGAGCTGGGAAGCCAGGAATTGGGAGACACTCATCTCCTGTTTCTAAGGAGGTTAACTGTTAATTTTGGAAGCTGCCTCACACTTAAAGAAAAGCACCGGCTCCTCTGCTGTGGACGACATGACTTGAAGCTCCCTTTCACCGTGTCAGAGTTTCCTAAAAACGGCAGCTGGAGCACCGAACCCGCTCGGCGTGTCAGAGCTGGTGCAAAGCCCCTCTTGGGAGGCGGCCTCGGCCCTCCAGTCCGACAGCCTTCGCTGTGCTCCGGCTTGTTTACTCACTCGTTTCTGGACTCTGCTGGCTGCCCTGCTCCCATCTCTCCCGCGCTTTTCCTGCGCGGAGCGAGCCTTCTACAATCCGGGTAAACTGTTTTATCTTCTGGGCCATGGCTCCTCTACGGAACACTGTTCTTTCCATTTTCAAAGCTGTTGTGTTTTTAAAGTCTCCGTTTATCTATCCACACACAAAATTTCACACCCATGCATTCATGTCTTGGCTTTTTTGAAACAGACTTTGCATTTACTTGTTTCCCTCTTCCTACAGCATTTCCACACTCCCCACCACAGGGAGTCCGACTGATGGGCTGGGGTAGGTCTTTATCTCCACATATGCACGTGCTTATCTGGCTTCTATGACTCTTTAAGAGGATGATGCGAGATAAGACTTTCTGTATTTCGCTTGTGTTTCCAGTCCGTACCCTATGGAACTTCCCGCACATCCCGTGGCCTGGCCTGGCTCTAACTCGTTCCTCGGAGAGCGGCACAATATCCAACGCTGTGGAAGCACCATGATATAATCACCCTTCCAATGGCATATACTTTGTTTTCACCTCTGCTATTCGTTCCTCTAACCCCAACTGTCGTGGTGTCATGAATTTCCTGTGCATCTCTACCTGCTTACTGGTGAAAGGCAGAACATCCGGGCCCGCTCTGATCTCCTCCTTTCCTGTGCCGAGTAGAGACCCCCCACCCTGATAGGGGGACGCGCAAAACTAGACAACCAGTGAGGATGCCTCCTTCCCACCAAACGCCATGATCTTACACCTGCTCTCTCACCTTGGACCCTCCAGGCGTGACCAGCACCTGCAGGATTCAACATCCCAGTCCCCGCAAGGCCATCTTCGTGCCCCACTCTACCCACTCAGAGCTGGAGGCCCAGCCACAGGCCTGAAAGGCCGCTCCAGCCAGCCACCACTGTTCCCCAAAGCTGTGTGCACTGCACACTGCATCTCATAGTGACTCCCTCCTTCTGCAAACTCTTCACCCCAGGAGCAAGGCCGCTTTTCCCCAGATGCCTTATCTTACCCGCCTGCAATTGCTCAAAGTGCAGCCTTCTGTGTCTGTTTAGTGAGAACTCGCAGCAACATTAACCAATAGCTTCAAACTAGTGCCTCGAACTGTACTAGTAACACCTATGGATAAAGGTCACAGCGGTGGAGGCGTCTTTGTTCACACAAGGTCCTAAGCTCCCCGCAAAGGTTTTACTCTCCACTCTGACAAAGAGCCTGAGGCAGAGCCGTGGCGGGCGTGGCTCAGGTGGTTAGAGCATCATGCCATAAACTGGATCCCCGCAAAGGTTTTACTCTCCACTCTGACAAAGAGCCTGAGGCGGAGCCGTGGCGGGCGTGGCTCAGGTGGTTAGAGCATCATGCCATAAACTGGAAGGTCATGGGCTCTGATTCCTGGACAGGGCACATGCCCAGGTTCCCAGTCAGGTGCATATAAGAGGCAACCGGTCGATGCTGCTCTCCCTCCTTTCCCCTCTCTCTAAAACCAATTTTTTTGAAAAATGTAAACCTGTGCACATCTTACAACTAAGACACGATGCGTCAGTGTTCTCATTCCCCCAGTACCTTCAGGAAGGTGTGAGTGTTTTTACACACTCAAATGCCTCATTAGCTTCAGAGAAGCAAACCTAAACCTTTTCTGCCAAATGCTATAACCCAGCCAATTGATTCCATCCACAGGGCTGCCTCAGGAGCCCAGGTAGGGCTCGCCTGCCCAGTGCCTTTTCCTAATGTGCCTGGGCTGCCGGTGGCCCTGCTCGGAGAACCATCTTTGGATTTCTGCACTCTGCTCAAGACCCCATCTTCACAACTTCTCTCCTGTCCAACTCCTACCCGCCCAACCCCCAGCCAGTGTCTCGGAGCGACCAGGCCAGCATTCCCTGCAAAGTCGGCACTTCTCTCCTTCCCAGCCCTTCACTATCCCCACCCCAACCACCACCACCGCTATTCAAATCCAAGATCACAGGCAACGAAAAGACATGGTATTAAGTGATGAAAGGAATAAGAACGTTAGCATTGCACAAAAGCGCGTTCAAAGCTCAGTCCCGCCCATACAGTCTTGGTGACTTTGGACAGGTTATTTAAGTTCTGTAAGTCCCCTGCCTCAAAGTCAAAGTCATGGAGTTGTGAGAATTTAAATTACAGTGACATAAGACACACAAACTAGACTCACCAGAGAGTCTGCATCTCTCTCCACCCCCACACACATGCATAGCAAACCCACCCTCCCGCCCGGGCAAAACCTGGAGCCACAGACTGAAATCACCCTTGGCCCTGAGCCCGGCTGCTCCCCAGGCATAGCCCAGGTTCTGCACATTAGTCTTTAGGGGTTAAAAATAGCACAGGCAGCTAGTTGAGCTCGGTTAATAAAATATCCAGGTTAATTTTAGCATCAAAAAGCTCAAGAGAATATAAAAGCCCTGATGCCAAGAACCACATGTGGCCAGTATGGCCTCTTCTTACACTGTCCAAGGCGCATACACACATTAACATCACTGATATCACTCTTTTAAATTCGCAAAGTGTTTTCTCTAGTTCAGAAAACAAGTCCTCCTTAACCCCATGAAGCCACTACTACTACCAATAACTATTTTAGCTTATTGAGCAGGACCCCCACCTCACCTGATCCTTACAGGACCCTGTGACAGTCACAGTACTGTTCCCCACGGAGGAAATCAGGTTAAACACCACACTTTCAGCAGAGCAGGCTCAGACCCCTGAGGTTCCCACCCCTATGGTCTAATCTGTTCACCAGGTCCCCTCCTCGCCAGCTCAATGGCCAAGGGAGGCACAGACTAGGGACCCTGGCCTCTGTTCCCTGTTCTCCTCTCACTCCATGCCCTGCCTGAGGGACTTCGTACCCCGGTGGCATTATGTCTGCGACTAGGTGGAGGGAGGGCAGAGGCTAGGGCAGGCCCACACACAGGGCCACGTTTTACTGAACGGAAGAAACTGTCAGCTCCAACGTGCTTGTGCTGGGCCCAGATTGCCATCGCCCTTCTTGGTGGACAAGCTCTAATCTTTCACAGAAGGTACGGGAAAGCTTGCACGGGCCCACTGTGCACAAGAGAAGCGGCTGCACCGGATCCAGGGAGAAGGAAGGGAGAGACAGACGGGGCGAGAAGAAGGCCTGCAGCTGAAGGAACCTGGCGGAGCTCGGCCTCACAGGGGACACACACGCCAACACACCAAACAGATCCAAACTGCACCCTCAGACGGAGAGCAAGGGTGCTGATATTTCACCTGATTTCCTTGCACTCTGAAGTACAAGGCTAGGCTTTTTTTTTTTGCTTGAGAGAAACACCTGTGTATGTTGCTCTTAATTGAACACATTGATCAAGATAAGATGACACTTAAAAGTGAGTAGCAATTACTATGGCAAAGGAAACATCACTGGGAAGTGAAGCTGTCTTGCAATGCCCAAAGGAGCGCCGGGTCCCAAATAGCACTGCCCAGCAGAAGTGCTGTCACGGTGGGTTCTTCCCCCGCCAGTGCCCACAGATCTCCAAGTGGCTTCCCCCGCAGTGCTGAGGTCCTGACTCATGGAAAGTCAGAAGAACGCACTTCCTCAAAGTGTCATCTCGCAGGAAGCACGTTCGGCTTACACAACATGAGACACTGGCGTAAAAACAGGTAATAACTGGTACGAAAGACAGACAATGTCTGAGATTGTTTGGTGTCCTGAAGAGCTATCCGAAATAACACCGAAGCCCTGGCTAGTGTAGCTCAGTGGGTTGAGTGCCGGCCTGCGAACCAAAGCGTTGCTGGTTCGATTCCTGGTCAGGGCATGTGCCTGGGTTGCAGGCCAGGTGCCCAGTTGCGGGCATGCAGGAGGCAACCACACATTGATGTTTCTCTCCCTCTTCCTCCCTCTCTTCCCCTCCCTCTAAAAATAAATAAAATATTTAAAAAAAAACACTGCAAGACTTAAGTGGGGGGAAACAACATGTTCTTCAAGAGCAGGATTCAAAATAGTTACAATAAAAAAGACCTCACTTTTATTTGGTACTTTCTTATGTATTATCTCATTTGTAAAAGGTGGAAGGAAAAAGAAAAGGGAAGAGTTAAAAAAAGAGATTTTTCTCCCATTTTCCCCAACTTTAGCCTCCCAATGAAACCAAGTACCATCAAACTTTCCAAAACTTACCAAAACATTTAAGCTCTGAAGGCCAAGGCTCCTACACCTAAAAAACTCTTCCTCTCCTCCAAAGTGTTCTGCCCTTTTTCTTAGCAACAGTACTGAGATTGCACAGTAGTACAACTTTGGGGAGAATTTTTCATTTTGTATTTTTCTGGGAGTGAGGGGGGCAGCGTTAATGGAAGCCAAACAACAGCATCTGGGGAAGCTCCCACCGGACGCAGGAGACAACAGAGCCTGCATTTTGCAGATGGAAAAATGAGGCTATGAAAGGAGAGGACACTTGCCCCGGGTCATGTAGCAGGCCAACAGCAGACACGGGGCATGCAGCCAGCTAGCCTGGAGACCGGCTCAGAGATGAATGGACCGCTCAGCCAGCATCTCTCCAAAGCAGAGGCGAGCATGCATGTGACCTTGTATGCAGTGTCTCATGCACACCTGCCCCTCCTCCAAATCAACTACAGTGTCCTCATCATCATGCCTTCAAGATCAGGGCATTCAGGCAAGTCAGAGCCGAGACTGGCCACAAACAGAGGACTAGGAAAAGAAATGAGCACACCACCTTCCTCGGGATCTTCATCAGCCTATTCTACTAACAGGCTTTGCCTCAAGTGAAACAAGACTATGCCCCAAACCAGCCCACTCACAGGTCACCTTCAGGGTCTCCAGCCCAGGCTCTAACTCAGCAGCACAGCCTCATCCACTTATGTGCTCAGAAGCAGGAGGAGGCCCTGCCTGTTCCAAGCGTAGGCCCTGGCTCCCTGCATGCCCCCAGCCACAAAGGCGAGACACAGAGGTCACACCCCTGTTGCCCAGCATTGTAGGCAAAGTCCCTCCTCAGAAGAGAGAGACAATGGGCTTCTCAGAGCTGGAACCCTATCCACAGAGTTGGATAGCCGGTGCACGGGCATTTCTGCCTCCCTGCTATAGCTCACAGACATGGGGGGCGGGCCAGGAGTCGGGGAGGCTCCAAAGGCTCTAACAATACCCAGTCCCCACGTGGGGTTAGAGACGGCAGATGTTCCAGTCACTGCACTAATCCTCAGCTGAGCCGGGTGTTTCTCTCGCTTGTTTCAAGTGGAGCACACAAGAGATCGCCTAACCAAGCAGTGTCTTCTGACCCCCTTCTTCCACATCAGGCCCATGTGTTGGGGTCCAGGACCCTCCCAGGAGCATGCAGGCAACAGGTCAGTGGGGCTGCTCCCCAGGACCTTTGGGTGTCTCCTGGCCTTCCTGCTTCACACACTATGCCATCCTGGAAATAAATCAATGCTCTCTGCTTAATAAACCGACATTCCAGAAACCTCCTTGATTAGAGTCTGAGGCTGGCTGGCTGCACTGGCCCTGGCCCTGGCCCTGGCCCACACAGTCCCCAGACCCATTCCTGCCTGCTGCACCCAGAACCCTGGCACATTCCCCCACACCCCACTCCAGTGCCCCCACCTTCTCCTCTTGATGAAGGCAGAACCTCAAATCCTTCAGGGCCCTGTATCCAACTCACTGGACCCAGGTATTGATCGAGGGCTCTTGCCTGAGGGAACCCTAACAGAGGCACTTCCCTGCCCCCACTTCATGTGGAGTCCAACACTGACTCTCTGGGTATGAGAGTGCAGCAGACTTCAACCAAGTAAACAAGAGAAACCCTCTCCGGGCTGACTCTTCAAGGCTGAAGTGCTGCCACACTCTATCTGCAGTGCTTCTGAGCCAAATATCAACAGCGTCTCAGCAATGATCCATAAACCAAAATAAAGCAGACAGGAAACAACATGCTGATTTGGGGTAGCTGGAATTCCTCAGGCAGCATCAAATGTCATCAACAACTGACACTTAAGCAGTCACTAGGTGCCTGGCTCTGTTCCTTGTGGTCCCTTTTCACAAGGGAATAGATGGGAATGGGGAGCACCCCCAGGGACAGGGATTTCAGTAGGCAAGAAGGACCCTGAGGAGGATGACACTCTGGGGCCTCAGAAGCCCTCTCCAAAGTGAACTGTCTTCTCACCTGGCACATTTATAGCATTAAGGTATCAGTAATTCCAGGCACTGATCTTGTTTTGAGTGGGGGGAAAAACTTGCATATCACCCTCCCAAGATAAAACAGAACTGGCAAAAAGCAAATCTCTCCAGATAAACCCAGGAAGTCCAGATATAGCCCTCTAGCCCACTCCAGAATCTCCATTTCATTTCCCTCCCCCAGCTCTTGAGTCCAGCGAGAAAGGCAGAATCCTCCCGGGTGACAGGGCCTGCCTGAATGGAAGGCCCTGGTGGCCAAAACCTCCCTCGCCAGTTCTCAATGGAAGGTGGGGGAGGGGTGGCTCCAGTGTTACCCTGCCCTGAGGGAGCGCTGGGCCAGAGTGTGCTCCACACATTCATAAGCACACACAAAAACATTCACCTACACAGCTGTGTGCACACAGAGACACATGCACACACAAAACACATACACGCACATCTACCCACACCGACGTGTGCACACACAGGCAACCAGTCCGCAGCCGGACCCAGCCCCATCCCCCTGGGGGAGCATGTGGAAGAGCTTAGACGTTCGAAGAAAAGGAAGTTTCTGGGTGCAGCAGCTGAGGAGAGATGTCAAACCCTGAGATAGGTGAATTTGGCACCTGAAATGCACGCATCCGGAGTCCCCACATATGCGCACACTCATGCACACACTCCCAGCGGGGACGGAACCCGCGTCCTGCAACGCACCACTCCCTCCGTACAAGCGACCCCACCTCCGACACTGCACCTCCAGGGACTTGGGGTCGCTTTCGGCGCAGAGGAGGTGCAGGGAGCTGAGTCTCCCGAAGCCTCCGGACCCGGCTCGGCCCAGTCACGGAGCTCTGGAAGAGGTGGGGAGGGCCACGGCTGGCGGACCCGCCGGTCCTCGACGAGGTGGAAGGGGCTCAGCCAACTGACCGGCAGTCCCCAGGAGGTGGGGAAGGGGCGCAACCAGCGGACCAGCTGTCCGCTGGAGGTGAGGGAGGGACCTCAACCAGGGAGCGCTCATCTCCAGGAGTGGATCGGGGACCTGGAGGCGCCCGCCGCGAGACCCGCGAAGACCCCGCTGCCCCGCCGGGTCCTGGGCACTCACCGATCTTGATCTTCACGCTCTGGAAGACCCGGAGACCCTCTTCCTCCACCGCCATGCTGGTCGGAATTCGCGCGCGGAGCCCAGCGGAGTAGCCCGAGCCCAAGCGGCCGCGCAGTCCCGGCGCTCTGCGCCCTACCCCGCGGCCGCCAGGTCTGGGGTGCCCCCGCCTCCCGGCTCCACCCTCGTGGCCGCCCATTGGTCCTACTCAGCTCCCCATTGGTGGAGGGCCTGCAGAGGGGGAGAGGGCGACGGCTCCGCCCACAATGCGACCCCAACTGCCTATTGGCCGAGTCCTGGAGAGGGGCGGGGTCTGTCTGAGAGGTGGGGTAGGAAAGAACAGGGAGGGGGACGACGGCGGCTAGGGTACAGGGAGTAAGGGACCTGAGGGGTGTACGGGGATGGGGGCATCGAGTCGGGGGGCGGCAGGAGGGGTCAGGGAGTGGTGAGGCAGCGCGGAGGGGACTGGGTGAGGGGGGAACTTGGTGGTTCTCGGGAAGGGGTGGGAGGAACCATGCGGGTGAGGGGGCACCAGGTGGATGGGGGTGGGGTGGTGCGGTGTCTGGGAGGACTGGGCTGGGGTGGGGCGGGAACTGGGCCAAGTGCACTGCTGTCAGCTCTCACCCCCAGGCATCTGCAGGGTCCCTTACTCACTTCGTTTACTGGTCTGTCTCAAGGTCCCATGCTGACTTCCTCTCCACTTCCCTCCTCCCCTTTATCTTCATAGGGCCCTACATGCCCCCCACACACACACACACCTCACATCCCCACCCCCACTCCCCCCTGCATATCCCAAAATACAAACTTAATGAAGATAGGGGTCTGGCTTTTTTCTCTGCTTTATCCTCACTTCCTGACAAAATAAAAACAAAATGCTTAAGTATGTGTTGAAAGAATGAAGAATCATTCTTTACCCTAACTACTTGAGCTTCTTTGCAGGTCCTCAATCATCTGCTTGAGTTTAGCCTCTCAAGGCCTTCGTTATGGCGTGGTTTAAACTAGTGGTTTAACGGAGGTTAGGAAAGCCAGCTTCTTGGTTCAAACCTCAGCGTTGCTACCTCTAACTCTGGGACCTTGGGAGATTTCCATAGTGTACACTGTGGTGCAGCCGTCCAGACGTTCCCCCTTAAGATCAAGGCTTTGCCTCCAACAGGATAACTAAATAGCACCCCCAGCTCCTGAGCCTCTCAGAGGATTGGCTGAGGCCTGTGTAGCAACTGCATGTGGTTAAGTGGCTTCCCTGCATCATCCTTCTTCCCTCACATGCTCCTGGGGCTTTTTTTCTGAGAACACTCCTGATAAAATCGTACACATAAATCTCTGCCTCAGAGTCTGCTTCCAGAGGAATCCAGCATAAGACAGTTGGGGCCAGGAGTGTCTAAAAGCAGCCCCTATGGTTGAGAGCCGGATGCCCACTGGCACACCGCTGGAGGCACCGCAGCCTGCCATGCTATAGCAGTGGTGACTGGAGCAGAAGTCTGTGGAAGGAAACACACTGGCGGGCACAGCGTCGCAGGCATCAGAGAGTGTGGGAAGGCAGTGATTATTGGGACTATGGAATCAGGTTGCTCTTGCTGAGAGCAAAGCAATGAAAAAATCATCGATTTAAAGTGTAGCAAAAAGGAGGGCTTCTTAGTACCATGTAAAGGCACTCCCATCTCCTGCAACCAGAAAACCAAGACTGTACCAAAGTCAGGACACTGGTTGGGAAGAAGGGAGACCCTGGAGTTTGGGGGAGGAACCTCTGGATTAATGCACTCAAAAATCTTGAATCCCAGATTTCCCTGAATCTTCTGGACCTGAGGAGGTGTCCTGTTTCTCCCTGTTAAAGGCAAGTGCTCTCTGTGCTTAAAGATGAGGCAGAGACTTCTTCGAGGCAACACATACATGCTGATGGTCTGCCTCCAGCTCACTTCTCCACAACATTTGCATAAGGGGGAAGGTCCTGTCTGCAAAGGAGCTTCAGGATCTGGGAAACCTGTGCCAGAGGGAGCTGGGAGAGTAATTGCAGAATCAGATCCAGAGAATGTTGGACTCAGGGAAGGCATAACATAAAGATACAGTCAGGTCAGAGTTTACTGACATGGGATTATTCAGCCATGATACAGAATTTGGCACTCTGGCAAGTACCAAGTGTCACTGGGATGGACTTTGGAAGTGTGTAGAAATTGATGTCCCACACCAAATGAAGTGGAAATGCCAAATGGGCATGGCAGACAGCAGAGGAAGGCATCCAAATGCTCTGAGAAGTAGCACGGAATAGTAAATATACTCATAAAATTGGGAAAGCTGTGGTTGACTAGGACACTGTTTACGGAAGTGACAAGGAGTGTGCTGATGAGGTCCTCAGCAGTGGCCGTCCACTGGAGCACTGGGCTGAGGGTAGAGGTGCTGTTACAGGGAATATTGGGCTCCCTGAGAGCAACAGGGTGATAGGATAGTGATATAATAAAGGCCAGGTGGTGACATTTAACCATCAGAAGCGAGGCAGATGCAATTATTGTAGTGAGCAGCAAGACTGGAGTGGCAGCCTGGCCACCCTAAGCTGCAAAGAGGTATAGAGATGGTCAACTGAACACAGCCTCAGGTAGGACAAATTGCCAGCCAGCCAGAATATTGCTCAATTTGTACAATCAAAGGAAATCAATGATAGATATCAGGAGGCTGAAGAAAGTTGCCCCAATAAAATGTCACAATCCCTTGCCCAGTTTCCCAACATGAGCCAGTTCTCATCCTCAGAAACCACTGACTGGAGGAAAGGGCCTGGCTACAAATATATATGGTAAGGATTCCCCTAGGACTTCCCCCAAAAGGGCCTATAGCCATTTCCTCAGGTGGGAAATGAAAACACCGTGATATTTTGAGGGCTGTTGGGTTTAGTTTGAGTCAACATTGGTATCCAGCGACCTGAAGAGGCCTCATGCCCCTATGACATCGGGGTTTGTGAGGTCCCAGAAAATAAGTGAAGTCCTGGCCCAGGAATGACTCACAGTGGGATCACTGTATCCACTGACCCATCAATGGATCATTTCCCCTGGAACTTAAGGTAAAACCAGTATGGACATATGTGACAATTGTCAGAATACCCACATCGGCTTCCTGGTATTCGAGTTAAAAGTCATCCCAGCAGGAAAGGCCAAGTGGGGTGCCAAGGAGGAAGATCAAAACCAACAACAAATTCTGGGAGAAAGACAGAGATCAAGGCTGCCCTTAAGGACTGACTGTCGGCCCTGGCTGGTGTGGCTCAGTGGATTGAGCGCAAGCTCAACCACACAGTGGCCCCAGTCGCAGTGGCACGCCAGCTGTGGTGCCACTGCCAGGCCACATCAGCACAGCCACTGGTCCTTGGTTACGGCCATGCAGCTGACAAATGCACTCTTCTTCACCCTGAAAAAGAAGGAAAATCAAAAGCAGTTTATATCACATGGCATAGACTCTAGCACACACTTACAATCTTGCTTCATCAGGAGACCTAGACCATCTGGACAGTCTGCAGAACATCAGTTTGGTTCTCTACATTGATGACATTTTAATCAGCTGGATGAGCCAGAAGTTGGCAGTTCGTCAGAAGCTTGATAAGACATGTGTGCTCTCAGGCACATGTGCTCAGAAGTTAGGAAATAAATTTATTAAATAAAAAAGATTCAGGAACTCCTCACATCAGTGGAGCAAGATGTTTTTGACAATGGGCTTCTCTTTCCCTCCAAGAAGCAGGGAGACCTACAGATCTGACAAAAAAGTACATATAATTTTGATTCATTCACACTAGACAGCTATTGTCATTTTTTCAATCTGACAATCTAAGGGAAAAGAGGTCAGTACTCCTGACTAAATATCAATAGGTATTGCATGTTTTAAAAATTCTTGCGGCCCTCCGGTGTGCCATAGCACACCAGTTGAAAATTTCTGCCTTAGAGGTGTGACAATAAGAGACAGGAAGATATTGAGGGATGAAAGGAAAGGGTGAACATTTCATAGAAAGTGTCTATAGTACCTTTTGTTTATAACTCAGTTACAATTTTTCTTTGATAGAATCTTATTCTGTACCCCCAAAAAGATTTCTTATGAAGAGTCACCTATCAACAAGAGGATATTTCTTTATTGCTAAGACAGCATCATTGATCATTTACTATAAATATCAGAGCAATCTACTTTCAAAGGATTTGAGTGACATAAAATACACGACTAGTATGAAACAGAATTATCTTTAAAGAGTCCAAAAATAGTATTATAGGAAGAAATTATTATATGAGACATCTACGGTAAAAACAGCAATTGCAATGAATATAGAGCTCAGCTCTGAGTTTCCTAATAGTAAAGGTGAAAAGCACAAGATGCAGTATTTCACATATCACATTATCTAATAAAAGGAAGTGTGTCAGTTTTTCAGAAAAGACAATATTTTGACCAACTATGCAACACGAGAATTTTTTAGATAATTTTTTCATTAAGGATATTCAACAATTTAGGGAAGGATGTTGTCAATCTCAAGTGCCTAACCTTTGCTGATATGCTCACTATAGTTTCCGGCACATAGGAAAGGCTCAGCTAATATTTGTTGAAAGAAGGTAGTGGTTTCTCCTATTGATCATGAAAGAGTTGGAAACATAAGCTAAATGATAATTATCTGATAAAATTTATCCAGGCACTTTGGAGCCAAAGAATGTAGTTTCAGTGACCTGATAGGCTATGAGAGAAAGCATTTAAAGAATCTAGAGAAATGAATACGATTTCTAAAACATTAGTTGCTTGGGCCACCCAGAGGAAAGGAATCAAAAAAGTGAACATGTCTACAGCAAGGCTCCCCTTGGATGCTCGAAGCCCAGATGCTCGGTACTGCCAGTAGGAAGGAGAGACCCAGTGCTTAGGGCACGAGCGAGCCCAGCCTAGGCACTGCAATGAGACATCGGTAGACCTTACTAATGTGCACCAGTCACTTCTTATAGTGTGTAACAGGGCCACACTGCCTACCCTCCGGGCAGATCAGGAAGGAACCATGTGCCTAGAAAGGTAAAGGAAGTGACATCACATCCAATTGGAAGCTGACAAAAGCCACTATGGTATTCTCCAGTGTCTCTCTTCTGCTCTGACAAATAAAAGGCCTCATTTTGCCATGGCTGGTATGTGGTTCAGTGGACTGAGCAACCCCTGCGAACCAAGGGGTTACTGGTCTGATTTCCAGTCAAGGTACATGCCTGGGCTATGGGTGGGCCAGGTCCCCAGCTGAATGTTCCTCTCACACAGTGATGTTTCTCTCTCTTTCTTTCTCCCTCCCTTTCCCTCTCTCCAAAAAAATAAATAAATAAAATCTTTTTTTTTTAAAGAGACCTCACTTTGAAACTCAGAGATAAGATAGAAGCAAGCCTAAACCCCTGAGTCACTACATGAAGGGGCACTATACTGGCATCGGCCTTCGTCTTTGTAAAAGTGAGAAACAAATGTCTATTGTGTAAAGCCAAGAAGATTTGGGAACCATTGGCATAGCCCAAGCCTATCCCATCCTCATTAATGAAAAGCATTAATGGAGCTTTTATGGGATGCTGTTTGATTACTATCAATGCACCTGTCAATTTGAGTTCATGGTAAAACATAAGTTCAGATATCTGATGGATTTACTTGTTGAATACATTTGTGCAATGCCTTGATAGCTCATTATGAAGAACATTTGCTCACAATGACGACTTGTTTCTATCACAATAAAGTATAATTGTTATTTTGACCCTAATTAGCCATATATCAATGTGATTTTTGAAGACACCCCTGAAATCAGCAATTAATGAGACTTCAAATCTTGTCTTCTTAGCTATGACAGGAAGGTGTGTATTTTTTCTACAGTCTCCATCAGATTATTCCGGAAGGAGTTTAAAAGGAGAGGAGCACCCAAATCACACCCTTCGGGAGGAGAATCCGCCATCAAGACTCTATGCTGACACTCGGTTCTCAAGCAAAACCCCAACACAAGCCCTGGAAAGCCTTGCATCTGGCCCACAGACGCTTCCTGTCCCAGGGACCAGGCACTGGAGGCCCAGCGATAAACGCAGCCAAACATCCCAAACTGGTCTTCAACGTGGTCACAGCCAGGCAAATCAGATTTTATCAGTGACCAATAAGGGCTGTTCCTTTTGTAAGACATTAGATTGAGAGACCCAACATACTAGTAAAGAAACTTTGAAAGGGCAAAAACGTACTCGTGTGCCCACCATTCTAACACAAGCATTTTGTTGTTGTTGTTTCCTTCAAGGTTCATACAAGTTCATAACATCAGAACACTCACACGAGCTATACAGCTGGCATTTAAATGACTGGAGAGTTTGCCTTTCCACAGCTTCCCTCTGCCGGCAGCGGGTTCCGTTGGCAGCGGCACAGTGAAAGGATACACAGCAGAAGGCACCTAAAGCAAACACAGCCTCTGAGCACCGCACAGAACCCCGAAAGCCTATTTCTGAGGAGCAGAAAAGTCAGAAAGTCAGTTCTCAGTGGTTTCCTCAACATCCCTCCCCCAGGGCAAGGGGGGGCTCTTTCCTCTCTCACACCCCTGACCTTGCAAGCCCTGCTGAGCACCTGGTAGATGGCAGCTGCCCTGTGACAAAAGCAGTGGGGCCTGGGGAAATCGGGGAAACGCAGACACCAGCTCTAGCCCTGGGAGCTCAGGACGTGGGTCCAGGAATCAGCTGCCCCCAGGTTCTTCGGGCACCCATGCTCCACGACACGATGCTCAGGCAGAGGGAAGTCTCTGGTGATCTGAGGGGATATTAGGCCCATGTTTACACCGACATCCTTGCTCCCCTCTTTGGGAAGAAAATGTCCTTCAAATGACATTATGCACACAAAACCACCAAAGCTTCCTGCAGCTTTATGCGTGATGGCCAAAACCCAGACACCACCTTCCGCCTGCCCTTTGACAGGTAAATGGTTACTCAGCAACAAAAAGGGGAAAAATGATCCACAACAAACCGATGGGTCACAAGGCTGAGTGAGGAGTGACTGTTGTGTGCACTGAAGGGTTCCACTTACATAACATTCTCAAAACGACAGACCCAGGAGGAAGACATGGCATGGTCAGGAAAGGCGGGGGAGGTGCCTATGGCTCTAACAAGGCAGCAGGAGGGGCCTGTGGGCCAGAGATGTTCTGTGTCCTGGCAGCAGTGGTGGCCATCCAAATCTGCACGTGTGATAGAATGGCACAGATTTACACACACACACACACACACACACACACACACACACGAATGCATGTAAAACTGGTGTGATCGGAATAAGGTCAGTGGATTGTTTCAGCGTACTCTCCTGGCTGTGATCTTGTACCATAGTCTCCACAGTCATGCAAGATGTCACCACTGGGTAAAGGGTATCTCTATTGTTTTTTTATAACTGCTTGGGAATGTACAGTTATCTCCAAAAAATGAAAGGACGACATGGTGGTAGAGACCAACTCATTGACTATCTCCTGCTGTTCTTGCTGTACAGCCCCACGTGGGCCCACATCCCCTCCTGCAGGGAGACTGAAATCTGGCTACCCACAGGAAGGGCGTGACCTAATGTTTACTCACCTTGCCCTGCGAGGAAAACACCCCCGTTTTGTCATGAGAGGAAGGCTGAGGCCAGAAAGAACCTCAGTCCTCACTTGCAAACACCCTGCCAACCCTGTTTGACCTCCGCCGACCCAGCCACATCTAAAGACCGCAATGTGCACCTGCAGCTGCAGGGAACCCAGCAGCAAAGCTGGGCTCCTGCTGCAATCTTTTCTCTCAAGGGTCTCCTTTTCCAGAATCTTCTCAGCCTCTCTGGGCCTCATCTAATCTCCATTTCTTTCAGGAAGCAAACAAGCTCCCTGTAGCCCAGTCACTCTCTTAGCTCTGAGATTTGGGCTGCGTCGTTAGGTGCCGAAGCCCTCCTGACAGTCGCTCTCAAACTAGCATTGTAGAGAACAGCTGGAGGCCCTGATTCCGGACCTGCCCACCCAGCAGGGTCCTGCCTCTCCTCTCACCCCGATCTGGAGATACAGACTGTCTGCACACAACTGGGCTGTGAGACTCTGGGGTTAGAAGCAGAAACCCCTTCCCATCTTGGGCTGATCATGCCCTTCTGAGATGTGGACATTGGGTGGTGGGAGCAGGGCCGTGCTCCAGGCGCGTCCCCTCTACCCACATGTGTCCAGGACCCACGACCAGCTGGACGTTGGCCTTCTGGGTCAGGCAGCTGACACTCAGCACAGGGCGGGGTGCTGGGTGAGGGAAGGCAGTTGTGGAGACACAGCCCCAGCTTTGGAGACAGAGGTGTGGGATCTGTGCTTTCTGCCTGTCCTGCTGATACACTGCTCTCCTCGGGGGTGCTTCTTCATTGGCCCTGTCCAAACTTATTTATGACACATTATTTAGGAGGCAAGGGAAGAGAACATAGAGTAACTAAGAATATTAGCCCTTAGAACTGTTTCTCCCAAGCTGTCGCTAAATTAGAAAGAGTGTCTGATGCGGAAACTCTATGTAATTTGTGTTGCTAGACATGACAGGCCCTTACTGCCCTTACAATACGTTTAATCACAATATTCCAAGGTGTTTTTTTCCCATCGTCAATGTAAATTGCTATAAAACACCAATTAGGGATATTTAAAAGAATGCACTCATAATCCCTCCTCTCTTACCCGAAGGCTATGTTTTTGTTTCTATGCTCATTCCCAGCAGTCTTGTTCCTGACATTGGGTGTCCACTCAGTTGTAATCAAGACAGCTGGAGCCCTACATATCCCTCCTGAAGCTGGCCTTCCACATTTTAACTGAACGGGCACTGAGGCTCCGAGGGTCTGCCCTGGGCCCTGGGACCGATAAACAGGGCTCTGCTAATCTCTTTTGCGTGTTTGAAGGGGATGAGCTGTGAGGCCAGGATTTCTCTCTTCTACCACAACTCTTTCCCTGTGTTTTTCAGGTTTGAATAAGGACACAATTAGCAAGGCCTCTTTCCCTCTAGAGGAAAAATGAGCTGCAAATTGCAGGGTACCTCTAATGAGATAATGGCCCCAGACGAGATCATTGAAGAGCCCCAGGCACAAGTTCGCCGGCCCGCACCGTCCCCGCCTCTCCCTCCACAGCCACCATAGAGACAGCCGCTTTGGGAAGCCTGCGCAGAAGGGAAAGGCGATGGGAGGACCCAGTGGACGGGCTGGGGGCCTCCTGCGCTGAAGCACCATGTGTGGGAGCTGGGAGTGGCAGGAAGCTATGCCGTTCCCAGCTGGGTCACCTTCACAACTCTGGCTCAGATCTGGCTCGCACAGTCAAAGGGACTCAGAATGCAAGTTTATGAGTTCACCAAGTCCTGGGATGTTACCTGATCCTGTGATCACTCTGAAGTTGCCTTTAAAATAAATATGTGGAGTGTTTCTATTTCTTCAGGCTAGAAATCTGGGGTGAATTAGATGGAGCACAGTCCCTGGGACCCACATAGCACAGGAGTAAACAGTAAGCATCTATCCTTTTTGTTCTTAAATTATTGCCTTATTATAATAAAGAAGAGATACTTAATTTTTTAATGAAAAAATTTTACATTACAGTTGACATGCAATATTTTATCAGTCTCGGGTGTACTACATAGCGATCAGACATTTATACAAGCTACAAAGTCATCATTTGCAGGATTTTTGACAATAGCCAAGATATGGACACACAGATGGACAAAGAGATAGAGAAGATATAGCACACATATGTATATATAACGAAGTATTACTCAGCCATCAAAAGAATGAAATCTGGCCATTTGCAACAGCATGGATGGACCCATTATGCTAGGTGAAGTAAATCAGACAGAGAAAGACAATAAATACCACATGACTTCACTCATATGTGGAATCTAAAAATAAATAAGCAAATAAACAAACTCATAGATACAGAGAATAAACTGATGGTTGTCAGATGGGAGGGGGTTGCGAGGATGGGTGGAAAAGGTAAAGGGATTAAGAACGACAAATTAGCAGTTCTAAAAACAGTCACAGGAACGTAAAGTACAGCACAGGGAATGAGGAATGCGGTCCATAATAAACATTTACTCTTAATTTCTCAGTGAGAGGGATCCTCTGGAAACTTGATTCAGGTCACGTCACTGCTCAAACCCTGTGCTGGGCCCTCACCTAACGTCTCAGATGCCTACCAGGCCGTGGGCATCCTCTGCCCTCACCTCCCACCCCTCCTTTTCCCACTGGTCCAGGCCACTGGCCTCCTGGCTGTCCCTTCAGCTCTGCCGCCTCAGGACCTTGCACTTGGCAGCTCTCTCTGCTGGAACGCTCTGTCCCCACACAGCGGCACGCTGCCCTCTCTTCCTCCTTTGCGCCCTTGCTCAAATGATACCTGTCAGAGATTTCTCTGACTACCTTGTATCAAATAACGGTGCTCCCCACCCCCATTCATTTCTTATCTCTTTACTCTGCTTTATTTTTCTTCCTAACATTTATCATTACCTGACCTAGTACAGAGGTAATTGATTGCTTATTATCTGTCTCTCCCAGACTGGGTGGGATGAAAATATCTAATTTAGAACTCACTTTGCAAAAATAATAATAAACAAAACACTAATCTGCATTCAGACTGATGATGCCTTTGTGGGGCTTTTCAAATCCTTGAGAATCTGCTTCATGGGTAAATTGGCGTGTCCAACTGCTAATAAGAATGATAATGCTGATGGTACTGAAAGCTGCCATCTGCCATCTGCTGTGAGCTGCTCCATGCCAGGGTGCCACACTCCCACCCTCGCTGGATTCTCACAGCAGGGAGGTAAGCTCCTTCTGACCCCCACTTTACGTAAGTACAGAACAGAGGTTCAGTGACTTTCCCTCCCAAAGCAACACAGCCAGTCTAGCAACTTCTATGAAGAACTGCTAAGTTCTTCACTGTAAGAAGAAAAACATATCCAATCTTTACCGGTCACGCTTTCTACTCCTTCTGAAAATCAAAAGTCAGGCTTTTTGAACCTCACGCACAGTAGTTTTTCAACCATGGTGAGTACCGATCTGCAAACAGAAAGGCCTGAACCTATTGGGATGCTTCCAGTTTCCACAAACCAACGTCCTCAATGTTTTATGCCATCCCTGAGGGGATTCACTGAGCTCCATGACCCACCTGGGCCCAGCCAGTCACTTCCTTCCTGCTCTCTGGAGGGGGGCTTCTCTCAAGAGGGACAAGAATTACCACTCTAGTCTCCTCCATGCAGTTCCAGAAGCCTGCAAGCAAGTCTTCCGTTTGTGCGCCTGTGTTCCCTGGTCTGACCTCCTTTACGCACCCACACACACACAGGTTACTTTCACATCCATTCAAATAAGCGACTTAAAAAGAAACTGAGAAAAGAAGAAGCTATTAGACTCAAATGGAAATTAAAATATGGGTCGAAATGAGAATTAAGATCCGGGGCATCATCATTGCTGTAATTGAGGATTTTTTTCTATTTCAGCAGCTGTTCTGAACCTGATGACAAACATCTATTTTAATGAATGAGTCAAGGATTCCAGACTTGAAGTTTGGTGGGTTTGTCAGATGCTGGGGAGACAGGCCGTCTCAGCACAATTCTGAACGACTAATCCAATGGCAACACCTGGTTGGTGAATTTCCTGGAATTCCTTCCCAGCCCTCAGTGCTGACTTTAAAAGGCAATTAAGAAGACCCAGGACAGGAAACACACACAGTTTTATTTTCTTTTTACTTTTAAGTGGGTTTAAGGCAGGGAGTTGAGGAAAGTAAGCAGAAGCAACTCTTGCTGCTCAAAATGAGAATCCAAGATTGATTGACATTTCATTCCCAGCTCTCTTCTCATTTGTTAAGCAAATATTAGCATCATCAGTGTCTTAATTTTGCCATGAAATAATCAGAAATACAAAAAAAATGGTAATAGTATTTTGAAATTTCTATTCAAAAGGACAGTATTTGATACTTCTTTTTTGAGAGGATCTTACACTTTTGTTTCATTTTTTTGTTGTTGTTTTCTAAATGCCCACATTTAAACTATATATAGACACGATTATGTCACTATCGACATGAGACTCTCTTAAGATAGACTCAGATAGTCAAAGGCCTATTCACTAACAGGATTTTTGAGAATTCCCAACCACGTTCATCATGCTCTTGGCCGCGTGATCTTTCTGCGAGACTCGGTGCTAACCAGCAAGGGCCGGCTCCACCCCAGTGCGTTGGCCGGACCACCCGCTACATTTAACTTCCCTGCACTTGTACTGAGATGCTTAATTTCTGGCTAAGTTATGGGGACGAGTTACAAGACCATCTATTCCAAACTATGAGAGGCCCAGGTACCACTAATTCCAATGCTAACTTTTCTCCCAAATTCTGGGAAATAATGAGAGTAGCCAAGATTTCTGGAGTGCAGTATGAGACAGACACCTGGGAGGAGCTCTAAGTTTACTGCACTTCTCAGCAACATTCATTGTGAGGTGTGGCCGGGACCCACCAAGTCTCCTTCACCAGCCCACTGCAGAGCTGGGGGCTCAAGGCCCACGTCGCATCTGCTTTGCTGCCCGACATTCACAGTCATGCTCACAGCAGCCCCGTAGCCACTGTCCTCTACTGTTTGCAAAGGCACCAATCCCCAGATGACAGACAATCACACGGGAAGTCAGTATCACATAGAGCAATTTCTCAGGGAGCAGAAAACAACCTTCTTTTTTTAAGGCATGTGTGAAATAATAGGTATGTAACAAAAATGTACAGGGCCACTGTCTTTGCCTCAAATGTTCTCCTTTATTGCATTTTTGATCATAACATATGTCCCTAAATCATCTTATTATCTTCTCTGTCCTGGTGAAAATATTTTATAGATTTTTACCAGGATTGGGCAACATTAGCATATATCCAACAAAGGACAATAAATTTTAAAATTTGATTGAGTAAACAAGTACTGGATTTTAAAATACCATTCTTTATTTTTGTCCCTCAAAAAATCTGTGCTTGCCAGTCTCGGAGTTACGAGCGCCCAAGAGAGTATTCTTTTTAATGACACATGACTGCACTCCAGTACTAATTATGCCAATTGTAACTGCTGATGGCGTAATGTGACTGCCAAGTGTTCTGCAAATGTATACACCTGGTGTTTCAGGAACTCAGTCAAAGGTTGGATTTACTCGGGTTTCTAACAGGGAGGGGGGTAAGATTAGCATTTGCCACCTACTAGAAATAACCACAACGTCCCCAGTGAAAAGAGAAGGCTGGAAGGTGGCCGCAGAGCAACCCTGGCAAATTCAGGCTCCCAAGTCTTGCCAGATCAGGGCTGCATCCGGCCCCCTCCCTTTGGTCAGACCACAGCTCCCAGGGGCCAACAGTCCCAGTCTGCCAGGGAACTAAGGAGGGGTTCTCTAGACATGGGACTTCAGTTTTAAAACTGGAGCAGTCCTGGGTTCAAGGTGGCACAAGTTGCTCACTTGGGGACTACACTTTGAGAACTGAAGTATCAACGACCCCAGTGATGGAGTTGTACTTCTAGTATTAATTGTTCAACACTTTGTATTTTTATGGCAGATTTCCTTCTTTGAGATGCAAATGCACATGGAAGGTAACAGAATAAGTCTCTAGCACCTAATCTGAATTCACTTACAAGAAATTTTCTCTTATAAAGAGGAACTTCAGCCCTGGCTGGTATAGCTCAGTGGATTGAGCAGGCTGTGAACCAAAGGGTCGCCGGTTTGATTCCCAGTCAGGACACATGCCTGGGTTGCAGGCCAGGTCCCCAGTAGGGGGCATGTGAGAGGCAACCACACATTGATGTTTCTCTCCCTCTCTTTCTCCTTCCCTTCTCCTCTCTGCAAAATAAATAAATAAAATCTTTAAAAAAAACTTTTTTAAAAAAAGAGGAACTTCAAAAGAGGTAGCCATTCAAACAGGAAAAAAAAAACCACTTGAAAGGAACATTATATACATTCAAGCTGAACATGAACTTTATATACTTCACTTCTTTCGTCTTAGCTCTAAATGTTATGAAATGTTATGTTCTTTTCTAACACCAGTACATAGAATACTTTCCACAGTTTGATTTTATGCACTGAACAGCTTTAGCTTATTCATAAACTTTTTAACAAAATTTCTCAATCAGTTATATGACAAACACCCACACGAAGTAGCCAACATCCTTCTCCTTGTTTGGGGGGCGGGGGTGGGATGGTCCTTCTGAGAGCTCAGGAGGTGTCTAGGAGCGCCTCACTGGCAGGTGGGGGGGATGAGGGGGTGGTGGGGGCAGGGCAGGGACATAGCGGGTATCTCTAGTTATTTGCTCATGTGTTCTCAGGCAAGCGAGCCACCCTGTTTATGCTGTGGCACGAAGGCTCCTCCCAGCAAGAGCAGTAAACCTCGAGATCCACGCGCTTTTCAAGTGTCCGCTTGTATCCCAATGGTCAAACCAAGTCACAGGGCCAAACTGGAGGCAGTGTGGAGGGGATCAGAGGGGCCCAGAGGCATGGCCATTGTGTCGTCTGTCACATCTCATCGCTTCTTTTAACAAGAAACTGTATTGTTTCTGAATTATCTTTCAAAGTAACTTGCGAGAAACGGGAAAGGCTACCGAGCAGAGCAGTGACCAAGCTTGGTTCTGACAAGGCTTCCCTAATTCTAGACTCTCAGGGGCCGACTAGACCCTGTGTTGACCCCGTGAGATTTAAACTATTGTCTCCCCCGTCACAGACGAGAAGACCGTGGCTTGGAGACATGGAGTGATTACTCCAGGTGTTCTTGTAAGAAAGCAGCAGGGCGAAGGTTTGAACCCGGGCAGGCTAGTGTCACTATAGCTGCCGCACTACAACACTTTCACAACCAAGAGGCACATTTAATGTGTGGATAAATGCTATTATTGCCCTGTCTTAATCAGTCACTTCATTTAAATAACGATTCCAAATTATTTTGGACTGTGTTAGAAAATAAAATTCAAATTTATCCTCGAAGACAAAGATTTGCCATATTTAAGAATAATCCTAAGCCTAGTCAAGGAGCATGCATACAGAGCCCATGGTCATGGACAACAGGGTGGGGACCGACTGAGGGAGCAGGGAGGGGGACTGGGCGGGGCAGGGGAGAGCAATGGGGGAAAATCAGGACAACTGTAATTGAATAACAATAAAAAAAAAGAAAAGTCCAAAGAATGTGCCATTGGCTCCGAAGAAGTATAAAAATGCTTTGAAGAACAGCACCCTCATTGCACAAGCACGTGATCTTCTAATTAACTGTCAGAGCAGTGTTATCGGGAACGGCCAAGCTGTCTGCCCTTCCTCGAGGCCCACGTCCAGTGCTGCGCCCCTGCTTTGCTTGACAGTCGCTGACTACACAGGCTGGCAGTGCCTCAGGTACTTAGCGTGCAGTAAGTCACTCAGGTCTTCTACAACCCCATGAGATAGATGGTTCTGCTAGCAATTTTTTGGTTTGTTTTGTTTTTTTTCAGAGTTAAGGCATCTTGCCTAATGTGACATAGCCAGTTGGTAGCAGAACCATGATTTGAACCTGCCCCCTGTCCCAAGTTCATGCTTACTCACCACACACAGGGGCCCCTTTGCTTAGGCACGAAGGTCCAAGATAGGTCCCAGGCCCAGGGCACAAGCCGTTTCCACTAGGCTACAATAAATCGCATGCTTGGAAGAACCCCCCTCATTTGGCTGAATAAGTTCTCAGTGGTTCGTTGAAAATCCAGTGACCCGCCACTTCCCACTGGGTATTCTTTTGGTGGAGATATGACAGTTTAATGGCCAGCTCTGGTCCCCACCCAAGGAAAGGGTAGGGGAAACAAATCCATGATTCAAAGGCCTAAACCTAGAAATAGTACATGTCTCTTCCGTTGCCCTGGCTGGGAGTCAACCGATGGCCACTGCCAACTACAGGGGGAAGACATAGATGCATTTAGCCCTGTATCCAAGAAGGAAGAGAGACTGAATTTTGGCGAACAGCTTACAAACACTGCCACAGAGCTCGGTGTAATGTGAATCTGCATGCATCCTTTCATAATCTAAGGCCAATGTATTTCTTTTGCTGTGAAATATCTATTCATCTTTATTGCATTTTTCTACTGCATCTGTGGTCTTTGCATTGCTTTGTTGGTACTCCTTATTTATTAAAGAAATTAAGCTGCCCTGGCTGGTGTGGCTCAGTGGATTGAGCACGGGCCTGTGAACCAAGAGGTCACTGGTTCGGTTCCCAGTCAGGGCACATGCCTGGGTTGCGGGCCAGGTCCCCAGTGGGGGGCGCTCGGGAGGCAACCACACATTGATGTTTCACTCCCTCTCTTTCTCCCTCCCTTCCCTCTGTCTATAAAAATAAATAAAATCTTTAAAAAAAAAAGAAATTAAGCTTTTGTTTTCCATTATAGGTTGCAAATATTGACCTTAGTTTGATTATTTTGTTTTTGAATTGTGTTTACATTTTTGGTTGAGGATATATTGTTTTTATTTAATAGAATTTATTAATTTTTTAAATTTTAATTTATTGTATTTTAAAATTATTTTTATTAATCTTTTATTTCATCTTCTACAGTTTTGTATCATACTGAGAAAGACCTTCTCCTCTCATATTATTTTTTAAATCACTCATATTTTCTTTTACTACTTTCATGATTTTATTTTCTCTAGTTAAATTCTGATTGGTCTGGAGTTTATTTTGACATCAGGTATAAGGCATGGATTGAAGTTAACTGTTCAGATGACCATTTACTCGCCTCAGGGTCACATGTGGACTAATCCTTCCCCTGATGATGTGAAATGTCATTTTTATCAACAGATTCCTGAGTAAACTTGTCTATTTCTGGGCTTTCTAATTTGTTCATTGATTTGTCTGTTTCTCTACCAGCACTACCCTCACTACCACGAGTCCTTTTCTCATATATTTTTGTACCTTTTTTTGATGCTTTATCTTGTCTGGTTAAAAAAAAATACGCACCCCATGTTGATATTTTTCCAAAATCACTTGCCTGGCATGGCTCTGCCCTTCGTGCATTGTGAACCCACTGAACCCCTTGGTGTAGGTGTGCTTTCTCATAGCATGAGGCCGGGTTTGCCTTTGTGGTTCGGCCTGGCTCTTATTTTAATAGGTGAGTCGAGCTTATTTGCAGATATTCATTGACAGGAATGACACAGTTGGTCTTAGTGTTGTCATCATATTTCATGTTAGAGTTTCAGTTATGATTGCTTCTCTTTAAAAAAAATTTCGCTGTGCTCTTTTGTTTACTACACACGTTTCTTAGTTTGGAAGGGCGACATTTTTGTTCCAGGAGACGTTTGGTCACAGTGTTCATTCCCTTCGTGATACAGTCTTCTCTGCCCTATCTGCAATGTGTTTTACTTGTTTCCTCCCCTTTGTTTTCTACTTTTCATTCTGGTTCTATCTTTGTATAAATCTGGTGCTGGCTTCTTTCTGATTATGACTCATCTTCAAGTGCAGCAAGCCCTCCCTGATGAGCTATTTATAGAAGGCTGCACCGGGGACTAGGGCCCTGTCCTGCTGCCACAAGTCCCCTCGAGACCAGGGTGGGCACAAGTGACTGTCCCCCACCTGAGGTGAGCAGTGCAGCACTCAGCTTCCTGCAGGTGTGTCTTGTCCAGTGACTCTCTCTCTTTTTTTTCTTCATGCCAAGTAAGGCCTGATGCTCACACTGTTTCTCTCTGAGCATGTGACAGTTACTCTGAAGACTTGTGACTGATAGCCTGTTAGGGTCTTCCTGCTCCCCTTGGACCTGCCTGCACCTCTTTCCTGTCTACTGCAGTTGAGACTCACACTGTCTCATGTTGCACTGGAGCTAGAATAAGTTTCTCTTTATTCTTTTTTCCCTTATTTTTGTTCAAGGGAGTCAATGCCATTCTCCCTCTGCCGTTTTACATGTGCAGTCTCAAGTGCTCCAATGTCTTCTAAACTTGCTGACAAGTCTGAAGTGGTCTGGTTCTAGACCCTCGCAGGTGACCCAGTCTTTTCTTCCTGGAGCTTCCGGGTGCTTCCTTGTCCAGATGCTCTGAGCTCCTCTGGCCGGGTCTCTGCATGCTCACACTTGGCAGCTTCAGCCCTTGATGGGACTGTCTCATGAGTCACACCTTGTCTCTGCTCTGGGAAATTTTCCTCTGTTATGTCCTAGTGATTACTTACCCTTCTTGTTTTTCTCTCTGAAACTCCTAGTAGTCAGACATTTTACTCTCCAGCTGAACACCTATGCCTCTTCTCTCTCCTGTGTGTTTCTCCATCTCCCCACCTTTTGGAGCTCCGTTCTAGAGGCTCGGTGGGTTCCAGCTCCATCTATTCTGTGGGGCTTTAAGTTCAGCGATCATATTTTTCATTTCTTTCTTGTTCTAGCTTGTTTGTAAATAGCATCCTGTTTTTACCTTATGGATAAATAATGTTTCCTTGACTCTTTCTGAGGGCAATAATTTGACTTTTAATTTAAGTTTCTTTTGTTTTCTAACTTAGGTGTTTCCCTCCTGTGTTGCTGATTTTCCTCTGAAAGTCTGGGGATACTTGGGTGTCCGAGTATATTAAGAATCTATGGCTCACTCTGATGAGCTACTGTGGGTTTCTGTGGACTTCTCTGAATGGAAAGGGAAGCTGCGAGTTCTGTGTCCGCAGATGGGGTTTGTTGGCTGTGCTTTATTTAGGACAGAAAAATATACCTCGATACAGCCCATCTAGAGTCTGAACGAGGAAGATTTCACTCTGGGTCTCAGGCCCATGCTAGAAGTTGTAGCCCAACCCAGGCTGTTGATTCAAAGTGTTTGAAGAAGGGCTTTCCCGTGCCTGCCTGCTGGGAAGCTGTGTGCTCTGTGTGGGGGGAGGGAGGGGGAGGGAGGGGGACAATTGCTAGAACCTTGCTCACAGATAATTACACCCAGTTACAGTTATACCCCACATCTCAGCCCCTCTCTAGGGTTCCCACCCACCAGCACCTTCCAGCCCCTTTCCAACTTCAGAGATTGTTTGTCATTGGATGTGCCCTTCTCTTTGCCATTACAGGTTTATTCTCCCTGCACTTGTTTTGCTTCCAGTCCCACGGGGCTGAAGGCGGCTGTGTGTGTTCAGTGCACTCAGCAGCCCGCTCCATCCTCTTCAGCTTGAGTTCAGGGCAGATGCCCTGGTCCACAGTGGCCAAACCTTTGGGGGTGGTCTGCCACTTTAGGACACCTCCTACATAGTATTCCCTGGGGAAATTAAGCCCTATTACACTTCAAAGAGCTTGGGTCATGCTTAAAATAGAGGTTAAGTTATTGTCTTCAGTCATGCTCTTGTGAATGTACCCTGTAGCAGGGTAATTTTTTTTAAATATCAAAAAGAAAAGAAATCAAAATTACAAAGAGAAAATGACTAGGATCTTCCCGAAGCTTTGGGATCCAGTGCGGGTGGGGGCTCTGAGCTTAAGCTTCTTTAGTTTCAGGGGAAAACTGCATTTTCCCCACAGAGATGCCAGTGGGTTGGAGGGCCTGCAGAACTGGAAAGAAGCAAGGAGAGGGTGGGGGTGGGAAGGGAACAGGGATCTTTGAATTTGGCAGTGAGCAAGTTAAGATTTTGGAAATCTTCACCCCTGTAATCTGCATAAAGTTTGGAGGGCAGGAGCCTGATTGGAAAGAGCCCAGTGAGCATTAGTTGTCAGGAAGCTCACACAGTGATAGGAACAGCCCATGGCAACCTGCCAATCAGAGGACGGATGGAGGACAGCATAGCTCCCCACCAGTCCCATCCCTTCCCTCACCCGCCCAGGCCCAAGGTGTTGGTGACACTCAGAAATGAAAACCCATTGCCTGTAATCTCATCATCTTAAGGAAAGCAACAGCTTGCCCTCAACTAAAGACCTGGTCGAAACTTCTAACTTTTGTGTCCTTGAAATCAAGATATCTATTATGTTACGACCACTGAAACACCTCAGGCCTATTTCATCAAGACATCTCAAAGACAAAGGTCTAATCACAGGGAGAGGTCGCTGGCCCAGGAGTCAGAACGCCTGGGTTCAAGCTCTGTTGGCACCGAGCTGGGATTACCTTATAAGATTGAAATGATTACTCTCACTTACTGGATCTGGGTACTGTTTTGACAATAATCACTTCTATTGCTTTTAATTAAGTAGCCCGAGAGTATCTCTGGCCCAAGGATGACTACAGAACACTTTTCTGACATTTAAAATTCAGTTTTGACCTGGGAGGAATAAGCTTTAAGAACTCATCAACTTACTATTATTGAACTGATGTCTAGTAGGGAAGAGTGTAAAAGGTCTTCAGAGGAAGACTGAGGTCCTATTTTTAAAATAAACATAACTATTTAAACCAATACGATTTCATAATTATAAACCAGTATAATTGGATTTCTGAGGGACTCCCTGTATTTATCAGATTTTAACTAAGCTATGAGTGTTCCATGGTCGAGGCTTAACAAATCACTTAAAAATTCTTCAAGTAGAAACATGAACCTAAAAAATCTTGGAAATAGTTCTCAGTTTTTCTAGGGGTCAAATAAAATAAAGAAGGCCAGTCAACTAGAAATCTGAAGATGTTTCTATTGAAGAAGCTGGCTCACTTCTCTATATTTTCCTGGGAAGACAGGCATCACCCATGCGTAAAACTAGGTGGAGACGGGAATCACTTTACCTTGCGGTCTTAGATTCTCTGGCTTGGTCTCTGCCGATTCTAGACAGCTTACAAGAGAAGAAGAGTTTATTGAGTGACTCTGGAGCTTAGCATAGACCCAAATGAAACTAGACTTTCTGCAGATCCCTTGTGCCTGGAAAGCCAGCAGGAGCCATTGGGGCCCCTTCTCCGCCCCCCTCTTCACATCTTTCAGTCCTCTCCACTCTGAAGGCTGTTCCTGCCAGCTTCCATGTCTACTGGGCGGACGATGGCTCCCTTGTCTTCCGCGGTGCTGTGAGTGTCTCAGTGCCGGCACATACGCAGACAGACTAGCTGAATTCAAATACTAATTCCAGTTTCTAAAGAGATCGTTTTATTGATCCAATCAACTGGGGCCCAGGCCACGGGCAAGGGTGGGAACATAATATAGTAAAAACATGGCAGCTAGGGGCAGGTCTAGAGAGCTGGGGCATCATGGGAGCTGGGCAGACACCTCAAAGGGTATCTGCAACACCCATTTATAATAAGAATGTAATTGGCAGAGAGCAGAGATGATGAGATCTCACCACAGATTAGGGGAATGATAAGAACAGATGTTAAGAATCCTATATCCTAACAATCTTGGGACTGGGGAGCTGTGTTCCCCAAGCAGGTCCTGTCAACCTCCCTGACACACAGTTTCCTTATTGGAAACATGACACTGGACTAGGACAATCTCTCCATGCTACTTGGCCATTTTTTCTTGCACACACATGACCAACCACTTCCACTGACAGAAATGCTCTTTCCATACCAGCAGGGGTGAATTCCAAATGGCCATGTGAGGAAAGGGAGATGAGAGGTGGCACTTAGAAGGAACCCCCAGGATGAGGAGGATTTATCAGAATTTTCTGGGGCAGGGGTTGGGTGCACCATTTGAACTCTACCCACCAGCTTCTGTTCCACACGGGGGACTTTCCCTCCATATCCCCCTCTCTTGCTTGTGAATCACAGTTCTGAGGAATGCTCATTCATTGTTTAAGGAATAATTAAAGGAATTGAAAAAACTTAGCCTAAGAAAGGGGGATATAGAGAAGAGGGATACATATTGCTGACACTTCAAACATTGATAGGGCTGCCACGTACGTAAAGAAGGATATCTGTTTCTGCAGTGTGACTTCTTTGGCAGAATTAGAATCAAAAGGTAAAGGTTATGAAAAGGCAAATTTCAGATCGTTTCAATCATTTTCTCTGAGCTCACATTGTCCTAAATTGAATGTACTTCTCCTAAAACTCTGAACTCCCTATCCCTGTGGTTATTTCTGTATCCAAAATCTGTACATTAAGGAAGATCAAAGTAGAGAGCACCAAGTTCCTCCATCGTTCAATCCTGAGATTTGGGGAGAGCTTTTTTTAAGTGTTTCTGCCTGTGGTCTTATTTGCCTCTTGTATCAAGTCTAAGGTAGCATGTCCCTATGTCTCACTTACAAGGGCACAGAGGTCCAGAAGGTGGGTGGCATGCCCAAAGACAGCATCAAGATAGCAGAGCTGGGATTTGACCCCACGTCTTGGGCTTGTAGCCCAGGGCTTCTGCCACTTGCCTTGTTTCTAAAACATAAGCTCTTAATTGCTGTCAGGGGTGCACTGCTTAGCACACACTTTGCTCCCAAACTCCCAAAGACACAGCTTGTGTGAGTTTTTACCCTTCCATGATTTCTGTGAATGTCCAGTCTTCCTACCCCCAGGACCCTTCATCTCTGTGGTCGTGTCCATAAATTCTTCCTCCGTTTGGTCTTGAACGAGCAGGCACACACTATGATTTTCCATAAGGAAATCCACTTGCACTTTGGTTTTGAGAGGTTAGAACTTTACTGGGGACTTGATGGTTGTGGAGAGAAATTACACTGCATACCACACAGCTGTCCCCCAGCTTCCTGGCTTAATCCTCATGTTCTCCACCTTCTGTAACCCACCCATCCCCTGACCCTTCACACACAGAGACCCTTCTGAAAGGCAGGCAGCATTTCACCCTAACTGCCTTTCTCATGGGTACAGACTCTTCAGGCCAATCTGTCCTTCCTGCTTGTGTGCAGTTAATAATAATACATGACAGTCTCCCTTTTATCGCACACAAAAGACAATTCTCTGTTCTGATTTCACAAACCTCCCTCAAAATTCACCTAGTTACCATGCCTGAAGTCCCCCAGATTAGACCTATTAATGGTTCTCAACTGGGGGAGGTTAGCTCCCAGCTCCCCCAGGGGACAGCTGGTAACATCTGGAGACAATTTTGGTGTCACTCTGGGAGGGAGGGGTTACCGCTGGCACTGAGAGTCGTTCGGCCACAAAGACCCGTTCAACCCAAAATGTCAATAGTGCTGACGTTAAGAAACCCTGAATTAGACCATTTTTCTAGTTGCCTTGCTTGAAGTTCTTCCAATTAGGCAACAAGCAATCTTATTAAAGCGTGGGAAGGGGTGGGGAGCATAACTCTAATCAGATTGCTTTCCACCAAAGCCCCAAGTGGAAGTCACTGTCTCTAAAATAATAGGAATTCTGACAGGCAATTGTAGGGAAGGAAGAGAAAGAGAAGGGGTGGAGGAGGCTGTGGTGGGACAGACCCCAAGCCGCAGTGACGAGCTTTGCCAGAGAGAAGGCTCCGCAGCCATCAAGCTGGACTGCGATGAAGCCTCCCATTCACAGCCTCCTCCTGGTCCCTTGCAAATGTGCCAGGAGAGCAGCACCCCACAGTCACCAGTCACAGGTAAAACACAAAACCCTGGGAGCCGTCCTCAGAAGGTCTATCCCACCAGAAGGTCAAGACGCTTCATTACTATTCAGGTGAATTTTACATTCTTCTCACATTTCGTTTTCCTTCTCAATTGGAGGGAAGTACTTAGTTTGTTTTTCAGTTTCATTTTCTCCTTTTTCTTGAAGGGAAGGCTATGTTGCCAAAAATACTTATGAACTACTTCCTTGTTTTTACAATGGAGAAAATGGTTTATTTATTTTACAGTTAGATCTGAATTAAAATGGCAGCAAGGGACAGCGGGGTTGAGAGCCTGGGGTTCTGCTCCCGCCCTGGGTTCCTGAAGTGCTCACAGACATTTGGAGTGTCTCCCAAACACCGGACACTGACAGGGCCCCCTCCCCACCCCCCAGAGCTCAGAACACACACACCACATCCTGTTTAGTTTGTGCCCCCCGCAGAGCCCAAACTTCAAGAGCGATTGAGACAGTGTCCAGTCAAAGGCGGCTCCCAGCAGCCTTCCTGGCAGACAGGGCCTGTGGGTTCTCCTCCAGGAACTAGCTGCTCTCAGACTCCTCGGTTCCACCGGCACCTGCTTCCCTGCCCCTCACCCTCAGGGAGCCACCCTCCCCTGCTGATGATGGCTTGAGCTTCACCAAAGGCCAGACTTGAGGACCAATAACTGGTGACCAAAAACAGCTGTTTTAAAATAACACAAAAGCTCTGAAGGTCTCACTGCCTTCTACAGCCAGAAAAATAAAACAACTTGGGGTGGAGACCCTGGGAAAGCATCCATTCTGATCTTGGTGGGTCCTGTGTCCTTGCTTTCTCCACACTGGGAGCTGGGAGCTCTTGGCAAGCCTGCCAGAGGGGTCAGCTTTGCCCTGGTCTCCCAGTAAAAGCAGACTGAAAATTCAAATCAGCTCTCCACTCAGGCTGGCTTGGAAGAGGAGGAAAGAAAAAGAAGGAAGAGTGCCCTTAAAATCCTTTCCAGATGTTCTTTTCAGGAATATTTTGTGGCCCTGAAACGTTCAGTGTTTAGTGCTTTCTCAACACGTGGTGTCTCCTCTGCAGATGCCCTAAGACAGTCAGACGCCATGAAAACAGCGTGGGGCTGATTAAGCAAAGATGCATTCACTGACCGCATGACCAGAAAATGTGAGGACCCAGGAATGCACTGTTTAGACATCAGAGGCCAAGGAGATTCTTGTTTGCTTTACAAGAGACTGTCTTGTGAGGGGGTGAGTGAGGGCTTTAGGGGGCGTGTTATGTGTTAGTTGAATTCTCAGAGCTCATTGGATAAAAGAAGTGGCGTCAGGGAGAAGGGGGTGGGACGTAAATGGTGTGATCAAGGCCTAATTTGCACATCAAATAGATTTTTAAAAAATTAACCACACAAATAAGATAAAATCCATTTTCAAAATTAAAAATCTTTTCACCCCCATCTTTAACAAAGTAACTTTTCTAGCATATTCTCTGGGCTCTGTGAACACTCCTGAATCTTACATATTATAAGAGGAGCAACTTGGTATTTGCTTTATTGGGTTTATAATCTTTCCAATCGTAATAGTATCAGCTGCACTATATGCCATCGTGTTAATACACTCAGGTGTCCCCTGTAGCAGTACATGAATGACACTAAAGTCCATTCTTTATGTACACAGATTTTCCTCTCTTGTGGATCAATTCCCTAAAGATATCTCAGTGTAGGATTAATAGAACTCGGTGAATTTTTTCAGGACTAGCATTCTTTTTTTAAGTATATTTTATTGATTATGTTATTACAGTTGTTCCAGTTTTTTTCCCTTTGCCCCCCTCCGCCTGGTACCCCCCTTCCTTCCAGCAATCCCCCTGCCCCCTGTTAGCTCATGTCCATGGGTCATGTGTGTAAGTTCTTTGGCTTCTCCCTTTGTTATACTATATACATATTTTAAAAGATTTTATTTATTTATTTTTAGAGAGGGGAAGGGAAGGAGAGAGGGAGAGAAACATTAATGTGTGGCTGCCTCTCACATGCCCCCTACTGGGGACCTGGCCTGCAACCCAGGCATGTGCCCTGGACTGGGAATCAAAACCCATGACCCTTTGGTTCGCAGGTCGGCACCCAATTCACTGAGCCACACCAGCCAGGGCCCTGTACTACATTCTTAAGAAACGGTGACATAACTAAGGCTACAGTTAACATCAGCATTACTGATTACTGGCGACTAGAACATCCTGTGTTCAAACACCCAACAAATGTACCCAGTTTATACCGATAGTACCTCTTGAAGGTCACAGGGACCCCCCTGTTATGTTCTTGACCTTAAAACGGCATTGCTTCATTTCCAAATATGTGGGATTCTGAGTTATCATTTGCTGTTAATTCCTAGCTCAGTCCCAGTGCCAACATTATTTGTGTGATTGCAGTCCTTGGAACCCGGCAAGATTTTTTTTACAGCTCGGCATATGGTCAAATTGTGTAAATGTTCCCTCCTGTATTAAAAATTTTTGTCATTTCCTGTTCCCTGTAGGTATTTCCAATCTCGTCGCTTTTTGGTCTTATTCTCCTTTAAACACAGTAAATGTAGCTGTCCTACAATCTGTGTCTTGTGATTTCGGTGTCTGTTATCTCGAGGAGTCTGTTCTGAGGTTTGTGCTGGTTCTGGCTGTGGTCGACGCTCACGCCACACGGGCCCTGGGCACATGTGAGGCCTCTCGAGGCAGGGCCTTCGCTTTGCCCCTGGCATCTTGGGACTCAGTCAGCCTGGAGCTACTGCAGCCAATTTCACTATTAGAGTGTGTTTTGGCTGCCTAGGCCCTGCAAATATGGGCTGCAGGAACGTTCCCCCATTTCGCCCCTCCTCTGCAGTAACACGGTAGTTGCTTTTGGGGTAGCAATTATTTCTGATTCACTTCTTCCTGAGTGTGCAGCCTTTGTCTCCTATTACTGTCTCTCCACCTGTCTTTCTCACGTGCCAAGACTCCAGCTCTCAGGGCCATGAGCATCCCCAGGAAGAGCCCCCCCCCTGTGTGCTGGCTCAGGGCTCTGATTTCCTTGACCGTAGCCTGGAAGTTCCGGACACCTCTGCCAGCTCCGTAATGCATTTAAGACTACGTCCAGGATTTTCCATTGTTTCCAGTGGAGGAAAGCAGCTTGGCCCATCTACTGGAAGCAGGCATCCTGGTTCTTTAACGAAGGTTCCTGAGTTAGTCACCCACACAACAGAAGGCACTGGAGACACGTTCATTTTTTTTCTGTGACACAATACTATGAGCGCCTTTGCCCTCCAAAAGTTGAATGAATCTGAAGTAATCTGAGTTTGTTTTTCAAGTGCTCTGTCCTGTGGAACAAGAATGAAGTCGGGGCCCTCGCCATCTCACTCAGTTGGCTGGAGCAACGCCCAGACGTACCAAGGTTGTTGGGCTCAGGGTTGCCAGTCAGGCCACGCAAGAACCAACCAAGGAGGCGTAAGTACATGGGACAGTGGGTCGGTGTTTTGTCTCTCTCTTCTTCTCTGTCTCTCTAAAAAATACCCCTTAAAAAAATAAAAGAATGAAGTCTGTTGCTTTGTTTTGAGTGCACTGTTCTTATGGGAGAGCAGGGGGACATACAAACCAAAGCTTGAACATAAAGTCACAGTCATGGGACACATAAAAAGAATTACAAACATTAAGGATTTAATTAATATATATTTTATCACAAAGATTTTATACCATATATTTTATTATAAACAATACAATAGTCAATTCTCTGCAATGGCCTTCACATATTCAGGATATGTATCACTTGGTAACATGTCAAGGCATTTATTCCTTTTTTTTTTCTTATTCAAGGCATTTCTAATAAACTCAATATTCAAGTCAATACTGGGCCAAAACACTGAGTAAGGCTGCAGCCGACCATACAGTTATTATCTGAATAATCAAATAAAAAATAGGCTTTTGTGTTTATTTCCTGTAGGGTGTGAGTAGAAACTGTATGATATTAAATATTCAAACCAAGCTCAATATTTAAAAAAAGTAGTTTCTACTTAAAAACTCACTTAAAAATGCAAAATGGTGTCATGGATTGGATCTTGGAACAAGAAAAACAACATTAGTGGAAACTTACATTGATACTTTCTATTAATTAAACTCCAGACTTTTCGATTTTCGCTTTTGTAATTCTTTGATGTGTATGAATCCTTATCACTGTTTCAGATTATTTCCTCAGAATAGATTCCAAGGAGCTACTGGGTAACTGACTTTTCTGGTTGGATCTTGTTAAGACATGGTAAGAACCAAAATGTAGTTTGAGCCTATGTGGGCGAGTGCGTTGAAATCCAGGTCATGCAATTGATGGGAGGCATTTTTAACTTTTCCAGATCCTTTGTGTTGGGCTGTACCATTGAGCCTAATCAAATAGCAAATGTTAACTGAGTGGTTAGTCAGTTAAGAATAAACATAGAGCCCTAGCTGGTGTAGCTCAGTGGATTGAGCGTGGGCCTACAAACTAAAAGGTTGCCGGTTTGATTCCCAGTCAGGACACATGCCTGGGTTGCAGGCCAGGTCCCCAGTGGGGGGGTGCATGAGAGGCAACCACACATTGATATTTCTCTCCCTCCTTCCCTTCCCTTCTCTCTAAAAATAAATATGTACAATCTTTTAAAAAAAGAATAAACATAGATGGCTAGGATTCTTCCTTAAGATCACTTATTTGAAAGGGGGCATCAAAAACAATATGTGTATCAAAACATTATGAGTGCTCCCGTTATTAAAAAACCCCTCCAGTTTCTACTTTGCCCTCAATCTACGGTCTGTCCCCTGAATGTGAGCGAACTGGACAGAACACAGCTTCCCCTCCTCCCTGCAGCTGACTGGCAGCAACACTGAGCATTCTGAGCATGTGTGGCAAACAGGCTTCAGGAAAAGGGAAAGATAAGAATCATGTAGAACCAGCCTTACAGTCTGAACAAAAAAAAACCTCAGATGGGGAATCATTCATTAACATTATCATTATTTCCATCATCATTAATAGCAGATACTTAGTGAACAAGTACTTAATATTGGGCTTGATCAAAGACAATAATTGGATAAAGGAAATTATTTTAAAAGAATTCCTCCGATGATGACATATAGATTTTATAGGCTAAGAAATCCTAATGAAGTCTATGTCTTAAAGTGCTGGCTTTATTTTTGAAGTAGAAATTCTTACATCTACCTTCTACTGTACATGTATAGTTTTTTTCTTTTTTAAAAAATATTTTATTTATTTTTTGGAGAGAGGGTAAGGGAGAAAGAGAGATTGATATGCTAGAAAAACATCCATTGGTTACTTTTCACATGCCCCCAGTGGGGAATCTGGCCCACAACCCAGGCATGTGCCCTGACCAGGAATCAAATCAGTGACTTTAGAGATCGTAGGCCAGCACTCAACCCACTGACCCACACTAGCCAGGGCATAGTTTTCTAAAGTTAATACTTGTGGACAATTCTGAACTAAAAAAATAGAGAAATTCTTTGAAAAACCCAGACAATTTTTTAACTGTCAACCATTTTACCAGCCTGCAAGGTTTTTACCAAAATTTTGAAGATCATAAGAACCAGCAAAGTATGGCATAACTCAGCTGCTTAAAGCAGGAAAAAGGACAATTATATTCTGATTTTATCCACATCTTATGTTTCCCAAATCTGATTCAATTTAGGCGTGGTTAATTCTCTTGCAGACTGATAGGCGCTGAATCATGCCGACAGGCAGAACACGATTTCTGACAAGATGTCTCTTTTCTTTATTAACACATGGCTGGACAATGACTTCCCATCACTAATTTGGCACTATGACATTTCCTGTGATGGATACTGGAATGTCATGAAGACTAGAATTCTGAAATGAAAATAATATTGCTATTTTGTTGTTAACCAATTCTTCTAATCACATCATCTCCAAAATGACATCTATGACTTCAACAAAGATGTCTGTATGACTCAACAGATACGCCAATATGACTTTTCCTTCATTTGTCTCATGGAAAACCCATCCCAACCAGATGAAAGCCACTGAGCAAGGACTGGCTTAAAATGGCTAAAACTTTCTATAACTAATCCTCAAATCAGTTGAAAAAAAAATTCAATGAAGATCTGCCACTTAAATGGCAAATAAAATTGGAATTATTATACATTATTAAAAGATAAGAAAGAAAGGAGATAAGAAAGGGAGGGAGGGAGGGGAAAATCTGAGAAAGAAGGGAAAGAAAAGACAAGGGCATAAGGAAAGAAGAAAGCGAGGAAAGAGAGGACGGAAACGAGAAAAAGTTAGTTGGAGGAGAAATTCTTTGACCTGGTCATGAATATGGGGGAGACAAGGGGCGGTCATCAAAGTGGCATCACTAGGCAATTCAAGATCTCTTGAGAAAATACTCATTGGAGTGGAAGAATATTCAATTCATTGTTAAGCACACACAGGCGGTTCTCCAGCCCTCTCTCTTTTCTCCTTAGCTCGGATGCCATGACGACTGTCATGTGACCCAGCAAACACTGCCCTCTCCAGGGTTGCACCTCAACCCTGGTTCAGCCTGAACCAGTCTCTGGCTGAGGGGAGCAGGTTGGTGGTGTTGTTTGAGATGCGCAGGGCACCCCGGCTGACGCTTCCGGGCAGGAGTGAGCGCCTGCTGAGCACATGGGAGAAAGCCTACCAGGATCACAGGAAAAAGGTAGGAGAGGCTGGTGCCAGGCCCTGAGAGCTGAGGGGGAGGCCCCCAAAGCAGCAACCATGAAATGCCAGGGTTTTCCCTGGAAACCGAAAGCTAATTTTCTTTTCAGAGATGGAATGGTTGAAATGACATTTCCTTAAAAAGTTGGTCATATATGTTGCCATACAATAAAAATTCCATTGAACAGATTAGGGTTTCACTTGTCATATTTTAGGACCATTCCTTTCTCAAGTAAGGCATATGTTTATAAAGTACTTAATTATTCAGAAATTACTCAAAAGTATCTTCAGATAAAAAGATCTGAAGGGCTCTGGCTGATGCAGCTCAGTGGATTGAGTGTGGGCCTGTGAGCCAAAGGATCACCTGTTTGATTTCCAATCAGGGCATGTGCCTGGGTTGTAGGCCAGGTCCCCAGTAGGGGGTATGTGAGAGGCAACCACACATTGATGTTTCTCTCCCTCTCTCCTTCCCTTCCCCTCTCTCTAAAAATAAATAAATAAAATCTTAAAAAAAAGATCTGAAGGACCCTTTCCCCTATGAAAAGAGCATACTCTAGTGGGGACAAAAAGCCAATTTTCATCTCCATTGGGAGAGTCATTATTATTTCCATTTTATTTGATGCCCATATGGATGTCTTTTGAGAGGGTCACCATGTGGTTTGAAAATGACTGCCATGGTCTTCTGCCCGTGAGACCTCAGCGGACCCATCCGACTGCTTAGTGCTTGGCTGGCCCTGTCTCCCCAGCTGTGCTCATCCAGGCTGAGAAACTGTTCTGAAGGGGCTGCTGCTCTGCAGTTCTGAAGTGGTCCTCGTAGGCGGCAGACCCAGGCGAGCCTATCTGATCTTTGAGGACTCCGCCTGCCTGGGTTGAAGTGCCACACGATGGCTTCAGGGAAGCTCAGGTCAAGGCTGGCCCAGTGCCCACATGCGCCACTGGGCCCAGAACCCACCGTCCCCTTGAGAGTCCCAGTGACACTCTTCACCTGGCTGTCCCTGGGCTCACCCCACTTCCTTAGACCTCTGGTCTTCCTAGAAGTCTTGTCTGTGCCCTCTGTAAGAAGCACACCTCCTCATCACTCTATAGTCCCTTGTTCTGCTGTCTCATGTCACTTCACGATTGATGGAACAGAGTTATTATTTTATTTTGTTTGTTTCCCCGAGTCTTTGAGAGTGGTGGCTATTTCCTGTCACCATGACATTCTCGGCACCTAGAGCACACAGCATGCTCTTAGTAAACAGTTGTTGCTAGGGGAAGATCGAAAAGGGTATGCATGATAGTGACAAGTATAAATTGATCAGCACCACCTCTTTGAATTGTTCCTGGTAAGAGACAGGTGGTCGATAAACACCCCAGTGTAGGGAAGATTAAAAACAGTCACTGCAGAAAGCAGAGAGCTGACTGAATGGAAAGAGCCCGCGTGCTAACAGTAGGCACGGGCCCCAGGCATGGCTGGGGAGCCTAAACTCACACAGCACGGACGCAGCAGCCCTGTGATGTCCCAGAAACACCTGGTTGCTGGGTCTAGCAATGGAGCGCTGGCATCCCAGTCTGGCTTGTGGCCAGCTGCAGGGCATGGGGCCAGGAAACCAGTGATCCTGGCACAAGGCGTTAAAGGGAGGGCCCCAAATCTTACCTGGAACACGACGAAATAAAGATGGGGAACTGGTCAGGGAGAGACGCTAGGAGCCACATAAGGTCAAGGAGTCACTCTTGGGCAGTCAACTAAGAAACTGAAAACAAAGGGACTATGGGTGAGGGATGGGACAACTGAAGCACAGCTTCCAAAGGGCCAGTTCCGTGTGAGCATGATGCCTGGAGCCTTGTCACAGCTGTCTCCCTGGTGCAGAACTCATTCAGGGGAAAACAAAACTGTGGTCCAGATGCTAAAGGCCCTGGTGAATGAGGAGAAGCAGGGGCCTGCAGCAGAAAGCAGGGTAAGGAGGAGCAAGGGCTGTGGATGTGGGGGCCACCCTGCTCTGCCTGAAAGCAGCAGTAAAGAGCCAGCAAGCCTCCCTTACCACTCCAAACCTCACCAACTGGCATTAAAACTTGGCTTAAAACGAGTTTCTTCCATATTAAGAGTAGAGGGAATTCTGCCCTTAAGAGTAAGTTTGTTCCTTACTGCTTGGCTGAGAACCCTGGGAATACAGGAAACTTTGATGCAGTAGAGGGGAGAAAACAGATTGGAAGGAGCCCACTGTGCCCAAAGTCACCTCTAGAGCAAGCACGTCATCCTCAGTCTGGAGTCTCAACTGAGCTTCTGCCTTACACTGAATGCACACTTATGCTGAAATAAAAACAAAATTACCTTAATAAAATACAAATTGCTATTGATATTTCTCTAATATAATGAAACATAAGTATCTCATCCCTAAACCAGTGTCTTAACTGATAGAGAAACACAAAAAGTGTTCCTTATAAAGTAAGTAAGACAAGGATGCCTACTGTCTCTTACAGGCTTTTAAACAACGTTGGAGGTATTAGCCAAAGCAAGAAGACAACACAAATCCATTAGGCAAGAAAATAGATGTCATTTTCCTGTTTGTGGATGAAATGATTAAATAACTGATGAACCCAAAAGAATTAATGAAAAACAAATATAAATTGGACAAAATAATTACAACTTATATCACAGATAAAAGGTTAATATCCTTATGTAGAAAGAACTTCTAAAAAGAAAAAGAAAAATGCAAACAATCCCATATGAAAATGGGCAAGCGATATGAAGTTCACAGAAAAAGAATTGCAAATAGCTCTTAACCTATAAAAAGATGACCAACTTCAAGTATAACAGAGCAATGCAAACTAACCTTGCACTCTAATACCATTTCCCAACCCTCAGATCGGCACAGTTCCCCAAGCTTGTTGGCGGTGCTCTGGTGGGCAAAAGGGCGCAGCCCTGTGTGCGTGCAGGGGGAGGGGTGATTTAGCAATGTTTAATGAAACGGTACATAGATTTTTCCTTTACCCAGAAGTCTGTTTCTAAGTATCCATTCCAGAGGCACACTGGCAAAGAAACAAAAAAAATTGCAAAAGATTCTAATTGCAGCATTACTTGTACTAGCAAAATTGGAACTAACCAAAATGACCATCAAAAGTGAGCTGGGTGAAGAATTAGGATGCTTTCACACAGTGAAGTACTATACAGCTATAAAAATGAATGAGAAACATCTGTATGTGTTACTATAAAGTTATCTCAAGAATGTATTTTGAAATGAAAAAAACAGTGGGGTGAAAATGTGTAAAATGTGATGCTTACCTAAAAAAGTGGTGATATGTATATATTTATATGTACACACAGGGAGATATTTACACATATACACATATTATATGGCTTTATATGTTCAGAAAGGAGAGTTAGAAGGGTTGTCAGGAGGGAATAGGGCGAAGACGACAGGTAGGGGATAGGCCGCTTTGAAAAATAAATCATTTCACAGATTTGACTTTGGAGCCATGTAAACATTTCTGGATGTCATAAAACCAAATCAGATTTTAAAAGTATCCCAAAGTGAGTGCGTTATTCACACCGTCTCACCCTCTAGCCCTTTCACCAAAGCCTGGCTCTCCCGATATGTGCTCTGTTCTCAGACCACCCACTCCGTGGGTTTGATTCCCAGGGTGCATGATGCTCACGCTATCATTTTAGGCGCAGCTGGAGGAGCTTCCCAATGCTGTTGCTTTCAGATTATCAGCTAATCGGTCCCACTAGTTAGTGATATATGTAGGCAAGCAACTATATAGAATTTGGGGGGATTCCTTTTTATTGCAAATGGTAAACAGTCCTCATGCACTTAGTCCATCACATTTTAAAATATAAATTTCTTCTCTCGTTTATACACTTTTCTGACAGGAGACTCTGCAGGGATCATTTTGCACTAATCAGTGTTTAAGGTGTTCATCCTGAATATACTACTGGAGGATCAGAGATTACAGTGAGGTGGATACAGGCACATAATTCACTGTCTTAAAGGCCTTTGGCAACAGAGTGCAGCATAGAAACGTCAGCTGGTGATAACAGTTAATGAATCCTCACTCTGTACCCATTTAATTCCCCACTTAAAAATGACATTACAGGCTCATTTTTTAGGACTGCCTGGTTCCTCCAGGGGATAGTCGGATTCTGAATCAAGTCCTGAGCCTCATTCAGAACTTTTCTGCCACAGGCTGACTTGAAGCTTTGGTGCCATGAATAATGACCTATACACAGTCCCCAGTGCCAGCAACCCAGAAGCTGCGCAATCTAAGCTCGCATGAATTATCTGCTACAAGTGTGCCTGAGGTCACACCACTCTCTCTGTGCCGTAGGTCCGGGATGCCCAGCCACTCGTGGATACCCGTGCCCCACTGTCTCTCAGCCACTTCCACTTGAACCTCAAGAAGCTCAAGGTGTCTTTCAGTTTTCCCTCTCAGCTACCATCACAACTACCTAGAAAATGTCAGCTTAAAAACCCAGCAAAATGGAACAGACAGGCTCAGTGAAAAATAAACAAGTTATTATCAAAGTAAAATGCCATCTAGGCAACTAATTAACCTTGTCACTGCTCCAAGTGGAGCTGCTGGGTAATTGCTCCAGAAATCTTTCTCTAGTCTTCCTGTTGATCCATTATGCCTTGAGGAAAAGAGGGAGAGGGAGGAAATTCTCAGTGGTGATTTATTTAGTGCAGTTCTATAGTAATTGATTGATTAGCATCATTTATTCATATCAGGCCATTTCATGGCCACCTCAGAATATTAATTTCTTGAAGCTTAAACCATCTAGTGAAAGTAAGAGTCACATGGTTGTGCTGACAGTAGTGCCTCCAAAGGCAAAGTGCTACGTGCTTTTCACGTGCTTGTTAAGGAATAATAGCCTAAATGGGCAGAACAAAAACTAAGTCAGTTTCGAGCCAATCAGAAGATCAATCAATGTAAAAACCTAAAGCAAGAAAATTGTTGTTTCCTCTGGGCGTAAATCTTTTTTTCTTCTGAACAGTATAAAATATCTTTCTTAAAATATTAAGTGATTTCCTCATTAGTGTCACTGTCATGGGTCAGAGTTTTAGAGGATGACCTAATTTCACAAAGAATCATATGATCCTTGTTGTTACTTTCGCTCCGAGCTTATGAGATCTGGCTCCACCCTAACGTCTTCCAGCTCACGGACGAAGGGCCTGTGCACGCTGCACTCATTGCTGGAGCTCACTACAGCAGCATTTGCTGATGTTTGGGCAGGCGAGGTGGAACTCGCAGGGTGCTCAAGTCAGAGTGTGGGGCTGAAAGATTCCTTTGAGTAAATCAGCGCACAGTGGAGCACAGATGCAGGGCGCGCTTCTAAAGGCTCCTTGTGTGTCTGCCCACAGCTGGAGGAGGAGAAGCTCTCTGTCATAGACAGGGACAACCGCCTGCTGCTGCAGAAGCTGTCCTGCATCATGAGGACCAGGGGACAGACTGACAGCAGAAACAACTATACACACAGGAGGTAACTGAGGCCCCAGCATGAAACCTGGAGGGGCCCAGAGGGCTTTGGCTCCAGGGCATGAGCAGGAGCATTGCCCATGAACTAGAGTGAGGCATTTCTTCCTCTCTCAAGAGAATCACATGCCAGAGAATTGCATTTTTCTCTGTGGTCCATGAATCAAAGTTTTACCTGAGATTCGGCTTCACTGTGGAGGGTTTGGGGCAGGTGGAGTCAGCCTAGGTGTCAGGAACATCCTGTGTTCACTGTCCAGTCACTGTCATTAAAACCTGGAACTATGGGTCAACTTCTGTTTTCCTGGGACAGTTTACATTAAATCTAGCATCACTTTCTGCTTTAAAGACAGATATTTAACCTGAATGTAAAATCTTTTTTCAGTGTTGCTTACCTTAAAGCTGCAATGAAGGGGCCTAGGATAACACTTAATGCAAGGTGCCACTCAGAGAGAAGCTTACCACCACCCCCACTTCCACCTATAGAGCTCTGAGATCTTACCCAGGGGAATAAGTAGACCATAAAACAGACAGCTGCTGATCTCTCCCCAATAGGAACTGGCTTCATCTGCAGCAGAGTGTGGGGAAGTCCAAGCCCTACTAGACATGAAATAAAAGTCATCCAAATTGGGAGGAAAGAAGTGAAGCTGTCCCTATTCACAGATGATATGATCTTACATATAAAAAAATCTTAAAGAAACTTCTAAAAAAAAAGCTATCAGTACTAATACACAAGTTCAACAATCAGCAAGATACAAGATCAATATATAAAAGTTAATTAATTGAATTTTTATATATTTGCAATGAACAATCTGAAAATGAAATTATTAAAAGTAATTCTATTCACAAAAGTATCAAAGTACCCATCAGTAGATGGATAGATTTAAAAACTGTGGTACATTTACACAATGGAATACTACACAGCAGGAAGAAAGAAGGTATTCCTAACTTTTGCAACAGCATGGATGGAACTGGAGACTACTTTGCTAAGTGGAATAAGCCAGTCAGTAAAAGACAAATACCATATGATCTCACTTATGAGAGGAATCTAATGAACAAAATAAGCTAACCAGCGAAACAAAACTAGAGATGTGGAGAAAACATGGAGCAGACTGGCAGCTGCCAAAGGGGAGGTGAGGAGGGAATGGTGGAAAGAAGGGGAAGGGACTAGTCAAAGAACATATATGAATGACCCACGGACATGGGCAGCAGTGTGGGAGTTGGGGATGAGGCTGGGCAAAGGAAGGCAAAGGGAGAAAAACTGAGCAACTATAATAGTATAAACAAGAATAATTAAAGAATAGGAAAGGAAAAAAGTATCAAAAAGAATAAAATACTTGTCAATAAATTTAACAAAGGAAATGTAAAACATATTCTGAAAACTACAAGACATGGTTGAAATAAATTAAAGAAGATCTAAATAAATGGGGAAAAAAATCCCATGTTCATGGTTCGGAAGACTTGATGTTAAAATAGCAATATTCCCCCAAATTGATCTACACATTCAATGAAATACCTATCAAAATCCCAGCTTATATCTTTGCAGAAATTGACAAGCTGGTTCTAATCATGTGGAATTGAAAGGGACACCAAATAATCAAAACAATCCTGAAAATTAAGAAGAATAAAGTGAGATGACTCATATGTCCTGATTTCAAAACTTACTACAAAGCAGCGGTAATCAGAACAATGTGGTACTTGTGTAAGGGCAGATCTTTAGGTCAACAGGATAGATTTAAGAGCCCAGCAAAGGTGCCATGACCACTCACTGGGGTAAAGAATAGCATTCTCAACAGATAGGGCTGAGACAACTCTATATTCATTTGTAAAAGAGTAAAGTTGGACTCCTACCTCATACCATATAATGAAGTAACTCAAAATGGATCAAAGACTGACACATAAAAGGTGAGACTATAAAACTCTTAGAAGAAAACATAGAGGTCAATATTCCTGACCTCATATGTGCAATAGTAGACATGACACCAAAAGCGTGAACAACAAAAGAGAATATATACAAACTTAATCAAAATTTAAAACTTTTGTGCTTCAAAGAACACTATCGAGAAAGTGAAAAGACAACCCACAAAATGGGAGAAAATATTTACAAATCATGTATCTGATAAGGGAATTGTATCTAGAATATATGAAGAACGCTTACAGGCTAATGATAAAAAGATAAACAACAGTTTTGAAAATTGGTAAAGGGCCCTGGCTGCTGTGTTTCAGTGGATTGAGCACCAGCCTACACACTGAAAGATCACCAGTTCTCTTCCCAGTCAGGGCACATGCTTGGGTTGTGAGCAAGGTCCCTGGCTGGGGGCATGCAAGAGGCAACAGATCAATGTTTCTCTCACACCACAATGTTTCTCTCCCTCTCTGTCTCCCTCCCTTCCTCCACCTGTAAAAATAAATAAATAAAATCTTTTAAAAAAATGGGTATAGGATCTGAATAGATATTTCCTCAAGGAAGATATACAAAAGACAATAAGCACATGCAAAAATGCTCAATATCATTAATCATCAGGGAAATGCAAGTCAAAACCACAATGTGATACCGCTTTATACCCATTAGGTTGGCTAGAATCATAAAGGCAGATAAGAGCGAGTGTTAGTTAAGATGTGGAGAAAGTAGGACCCTTATCTACTGCTGGTGGGAATGTAAAATGATACAGTCACTTTGGAAAGCAGTCTAGAAATTCTTCAAATGATTAAACATCGAATTGCCATATGACTCATCAGTTCCACTCCTAGCTACATACACAAGAGAAATGAAAACATGTCCAGAAGTACATAAATGTTGACAATATGGAGGGCTACCGAGTTGATAATGAAAGGGTACAGGGTTTCTTTTTGAGGGTGATGAAAATGTTCTCATTGTGCTGATGGTTGCATCTATCCACGACACTTGTATGAGATCAGGAAGGAGTTTTCATCTTAAAAGGATAATTAAAGTTCACTGCTGGGAAGATTGTGGAGTAGGAAGCACCAGGAATATCTGTCTTTCCACCTAGACTACAATTAACCAGCAGAATCTGTATGAAGTAACTGTTTTGGAACTTTGGGGTCTTTAGAAAGCTTGAATGGTAAATTGCAGTTAATTTCAGTCATTTTCAGCTCTTAGCAAAGTAGCAAATATCTACCCCCCACCTCCAGGCTTGGGACAAGCAGCTGTGCACATGATCCTAGAGCAGATTGTGAGAGCCGAAGTAAAGAAAAGAGGACCAACTTCCAAATATCAGGTCAGTTCTTTGATCACTGATTGCTGCTTCCAATCCTCCACATGCAGATGAAGAAGTGGCAGCCATTCTTGTTGCACCCACACTTATTTTTGCAAGACTATCATAACTCCAGCTGAAGTGACATCCAGGGAATTTAAAGGATTGGCATCTTTTCTCTACCCTACCTTCATTTTTCTTTCTCCCCTTTTGAGAGTCAGACATTAAAGACTAGGACATTCAAACACAAGTGCATATGCATGGAAAATTAGAAAGTAACTGTGCATGATGAAGGAAAGGCTCAGAAAAGAAACAAGAAGACATCAAGTTTATATATAAGATTGATCTTTGGCACAGAGACAGCTTACAGCAATAAAAAAATAACCCCCCTCCCCAGCAAACCCTGAGAAGAGGGAGAATCTAATTTCCAGAGTTATATTATTAGATTCAAATTTTCAGTTTTCAATCCCAAATCACAAGGCATACAAAGAAACAGGAAAAGAAAGCTCACTCAAAGGAACAACAATAAAAAAATGTATTGACAAAACTGTCCCTAAAAATGGCCTGCCAGATATACTAGACTAAGACTTTCAAACAACTCTCTTAAAGATGCTCAAAAACCTAAAGGAAGATGTGGAGAAAGTCAAGAAAATGATGTGTGAACAAAATGGTAGTATCAATGAAGGTATAGAAATCCTAAAAAGAAATGAAAAAGAAATTATGGAGCTGAAAGGTATAATAACAGAAATGAAAATAATTCACTAGAGATATTCAAAGACAGATTTGAGCAGGCAGAAGAGAGAAACAGTGTGGTTGAAAATAAATCAATGGGTATTATCAAATCTGAGGAACAGAATAAAAAAGATTGAAAAAAAAAGAAAGCTGAGACTAAGGAACCTATGGGACACCATAAAGTGGACCAACATATGCACTGTGGGAGTCCTGGAAGGAGAAGAGAGAGAAGGGGCACAGAGAATATTTGAAGAAGTAATGGCTAAAAACTCCCCAAGTTTGATCCAAGAAGCATAATGAACTTCAAAAAAACATAAACTCAAAGATACTCATGCCAAGACACATTATAATCACCCTTTGGAAAGAAAAAGAGGGAATTTTGAAAGCAGCAAAAAAAAAACCAAAATTCTCACACAGATAAAGCATCAGTAAGATAATCAGCAGATTTCTCATCAGAAACTTTGGAGGCTAGAGGCGGTGGTCGGATATATTTAGAGTGCTAAAAGAAAAAAAGCTATCAACCAAGAATCCCATGTCTGGCAAATCTGTCCTTCAAAATTAGAGAAGTTAAGATACTTCCATATAAACAAAAGTTGAGAGGGCTTAACAACCACTAGACCTTCCATGCAAGAAATGTTCAAGGGAGCCCTGCAGGGTGAAATGAAAGTACACGACACGGTACTTGAAGCCATATGGAGAAATAAAGATCTCAGTAAAGGCAAATACGTGGGCAAATATCAAAGCTTGTAACATTGCAACTTTGGTTTGTAACTTCAAATCTTGTTTTCTATATAATTTAAGAGACTAACTCATTTAAAAGAATTATCATTTTATGTTTTGGGGCACATGAAGAATAAAGATGTAATTTAGTGACATCAATAACAAAAAAAGTGAAGACAGAGCTGTAATGGAACAGTTTTTGTATATCATTGAAGTTAAACTGGTATATTTCAATTCAGAGTGTTATAACTTTAAGGTGTTAATTGAAATCTCCATAAGCACAAAACAAATAGCTATAGAATATACACAAAAGGAAATAAGAAAGGAACTTAAATGACTCACTACAAAAAAAATCAATTAAACACAAAAGAAGACAGTAATACAGGAAATGAGGAACAAAAACTATAGAGCATATGGAAAACGAATAGAAAAATGTCAGAAGTTCCTCCTTATCAGCAAATGCTGGCACCCCTTCTCTACCCCTGCCTTCACTTCAGCACACTCTGATGCTATAGATTTCTTCACACATCTGCATCTTTAGCCCTGTTGTCACCCTGAATGTCAGCCAAACAGGTGATTTCATAATGAGCCAAACACATGTTAGACCATGTGCTCAAGTTCCAGCTCCTCCACTGATTCATGCTGTGACTTTGGGCAAGTTTTAACTTCTTTAAGGCTAATAATAACCTCTAAGGATTACATGAGATAATCCTATTTCTTAGATTCTAAGATATATCCCCTTCTAAAACATTTTAATTGCTCTGAAGTGGGAATGCATCCTACAGTGCATGGTGTGGTGTGGTTTTACCGACAGCAATTTTTCTCTCTTGGTAGTATATGAAACAATGGATGGCAATCTGTTATCAATGAAGCGGAGCATGTATAAAGTATTTAGAACAGTGCTTAATAAATGTTCTGATGGTGGGTGATGTTCCACTATTCTCTATTTCAACAACTCTCCCAATATTCACCCAGTCACTTGATCCTAAAATCTGTGCTCCATTTTTCCCTCCTTCTTCCTTTGAGCTCCTGCAGCTGATGGAGAGACAGCTGCTCTTGGATCTTCCTCCCTCACAGTTCCCTTCACCATTTAAATGCAGCCCCTTGCCTCAGGCTTTCGTCAACTCGCCTGGACCACTGCAGAGGACTCCTAATCGATGCCCCATCCAGTCTCATTCCCTCCAATCCATTCTCCACCCTTTCTCCACCGTGATCTAAAATACATGTTTGATGTGGTTTAAAGCCATTCAATAACTTCTCATTGCCTTCAAGATAAGTCAAAACTCCTTGAGCTGCACATAGGCCTGTCAACCTCCCACTGCACTTTTCCCAGATGTGTCATGCCCCCCAGGGATGTCCTTCCTCTCCTTGCTTGCTTGGTGACATCCACCATTCTTTCAAGCCTCTGTCCCAGCATTGCTTCTGACTGCCACATCTTCTCACTGCCCTCAGAAAGCCCTGAGTATTGCCAACTCTGCCCCACTTTTGTCTACGACACTACACTGCATTTTCTCCTCTACATGTCATCTCCTCTAATTGGGACATAAGGACCCTGAGTTCAGGGCTGTGTTCATCTCTGAAGCCCAACATCTCCCAATCCGGGTACCTGGAGAAGGGTGGGCTACTAAGTGTTTGTGAAACAAGTGAATGAGAGCAAACACTCCCTTCTGGGAGCCTTCCTGCCTCCTAGGCACTCAGGCGCTTTCTCTTGAATGCAGAATGAGAACTCTATCACTGGCTTTAACTCTCTCAGTACTTCAAGAAATACCTAAGGTGCTTTTGTTTCATTTTTTAGTCTAAACAGGGGGAAAAGAGACCAGGAACTTCTCAGAGTTCAAAGGAAAAGCGATGTGCCGCAAAGAGAAAACAAAATCATTCTAGGGAGGATCACAAACTCAGAGCCATTTTATCAAGTTCAAAGACGGCAGGAAGACTGGGCAAGGACTGAGAAGGACCAGCATGCCCTTGCAGAGTATCCTGGGAGTTGTCAGACAAGCCCAGGGAAAAGGTACCTGTAGTTTCTTTTTCGTTTTAAATCCATAGCTGTCTCAAATTTCCATTTACTTTCTCAGATTTATCAAACATATGGGCTCACTGATTCTTAGCTATTTTAGGGAATTCTATCGTCAACAAGCGTATGCCAAATGGTCATACCCTAATAATAGAAGACACAGAACAATGACTCAACTGATGAATTTGTCCATACACACACATGAATTATGGGGAGATAAGAATGAATTCAGTTGAGTAATTACAGGTTGTGAGAGGAAGACTTCGTGAAAAATAGTAACTTAGCAAGATAGTAATGCATAAAATCTCATTAGGGAATAATGTGACAATTCTGAATTGGTTGCCACACACTGTGTCCAGAAAAACAAAGAAAATCAGTAATTTGAAAGAGTTTGCCAGATAATTTAAACTCAAAACTCTCCCTCTTCATCTTATCCTTTTGGCTAGCACAACCATAATTCTGAAAGAAGAAAAATTAAATTTTGTTATTAATTATTCTGTTCGTGAATGTCCCAATAAATCCAATGAAAGAGTTGTAAGATCTTTGCTCATTCCCCTTACCTGAATATGCAGTCATCATGTGGTGCAACATTTTGACACATTGCTTTCCCTTAAAATCTAGTCCATCACGGAGAAAAACACATGATAGTAAAGTTTAAATAAACACTCCTGGCCCCACGGCCCCACCCTCTGAGCATACTCCAGGCCCCAGAGGCTCGCATCCCATGCTCCTCCCAAAGGGTCCTGCTCTCGTAGGTCCTTGCTGACCTCATGGCACTGGAGTTGACGTTGGCTCTACCAGCACTGTCCCCTTGCTTTGAGGAGCATTGAACAGCTCCAGCCTTCCTGTCTGATTGTCTTGGACATTTCTGGCAAAATCTTGAGGCATGGGGAAAACAAGTATCTTTTGCAAAGATGCTTAACCAATAAGCAATTACTAATTACTAAGACATTCAGAAAACGTAGTTTGTTTTGAAATTTATGTTGAAAACTTGGACATTTTGTTTCAAATCTTTATTTTTAATTATAAAACTAATACATCTTCACTGTAAAAAATAAAACATCAAACAGTACAGAGTGTCTAAGTAAAAGGTAGGGCTTCTCCTGACCTGAACTTTCTGTAAGTAACCATTGTTAACAACTTGTTTATGAGAATTGACTTTGTTATTATTTATTTGTTTAAACAAAAATAGGACCATAATCAGTGTAATTTTCTGTAAATTTCTCATTGCATTCAATAACACAGCAATTTTCAACCTTTTTCATCTCATGGCACTCATAAACTAGTTACTAAAATTCTGCAGCACAACAAAAAATATAGTTTTTTGCCGATCTGACAAAAACAAACAGGTATAATTTTTATTAATTCACACCGAACAGCTGTTGTTGTGTTGATTGTTGTAACTTTTTACTTGACAATCTAAGGGAAAAGAGGTGAGTGGTCCTGACTAAATAACAGGTATCGCATGTGTTAAAGATTCTTGCAGCACACCTGTGTGCCTCTTGCCGCACGCCAGCCTGCTGCAGCACACCTGTGGAAAATCATTGCAATAACATAGCCTAGAAATAGTTTCATGTCAGTACAAAAAGATCTTCTCCATTCTTTCTGAGATGTTAGATTTTTGTACAGATGTGCCCTAATTTATTTAATCATTCCTCTAACTATGGAAATTTAGGTTATTTCTAGTTTTTCACTACTCTAATGAAACTATGGCAATCATCCTAACTCATGTGTATCTTCACTTTATGTTACAGGAGAAACTCCCAGAAACTCAGTTCTTCTCGCCGATGCAGTAAAGAATTACAAATCAGCAAGTCCATTAGCATGCAAGCAGGGTTTACTGGTGTTATGTTCTCAAGGAAAAGAATGGGCCTTGCAGAGGTGGGGGAGAAAGGCAAGAGCAAGAGCAAGCAAGGTCCTTTGTTCTGAGGATTTATGTAGTCGAAAGGATTGGGGGGGGGTGGTGGTGAAGAAGTTACACATTGATTGACAGGCAAAGGTGGTGCCAGCTTTGCAGAGAGACATGAATACCCAAAAGGTGTTAATGGACTTCTTCTTTTGGGTACTGTGGGCCCTTTCTGGCCTTTCAGGACTTGGGATGAAAGCACAGTTTCAAAGGCTTTCTCTCCCAGATAGTGGAGACAATACAGAGAATTTCAAGGACTGCCCTTCTCCTGTGTTAGCATGGGGTTTCCTGTGATGTTGGAACACCTAGCAAGATCATGGGACCAGGCTCAGGACTGCTGAGTCAGTGGGTGAGACCTGTCTCCCTCCTCCCTGCCTTGGTTTCCTATCTATCTTATGTAACAATATAATATTTCTGTAATTTATATTCCTAGAAGTAAAACTGTTCAAAGGTAGGCACGTTTAATTTTCTGATACTGCAGAATTGCTCTCCCAAAAGGCCTAGCAATCTGTGCCTGCACGTGCAGCGGCAACAGATTGTCTGCATCCTCACACTCTTGCGACCCCAGATACTATACATATTTTAGGGTCTCATCCCATCCGATTTCCTCTGCTATGGATTAATTGTCTGTCCATGCCCTTGGATCACTTTCCTACTGGATGTGTCTTCGTTATTAGTATGTAGTGACTGTTTACCACTAATGACTTTTTCTATTATCAGTGTCAAAAAAGATTTTCCCACATTTTTACTTATCATTTCACCTATATTAGGTAGTCAAATCTGTCACTATTTTTCTTTATGGCATCTGGTTCTTGTGCCATACACCGAAAGGGTTCTCCCAAGCTGAGAGTAGATAAACATCCTCCTAATGCTCTTACAGTTTTCTTGATTAACTTTAAATCTTTAATTAATACAGAATTAAATAAATGTGGAATTTTTATATATTGTGTCAGCCAGAGATCAAAGTTCATTATTTTCCAAATTTATTTCAAGTTAAAAAAAAGTTTGCGTTATCAGAAACTTTTCATATTCTTCATACTTCATGCAAGCTGGTTTCCAGAGGTTTCCAGGAGCTCAGTGACCCCAGCAGGAGGTGGGGCACTTCCTGGGTCCTCACTAGCTCGGAAGCAGGAATGGCCCCCTTGATTGCCAGTGAAGTTGTGCCTCCTCTGTGAACGCAGTGGAGGGAACGCTCTGTGTCCTGGGGCCCTGCTCCACTGGGGTCTTGTTTTTGTTTGTATTGCTGCTTCTGCTGCCCTCCTTCGGTTTCTGTCTGTCTATTTTGAATTTTGCCATCATTTTATTTATTAATATTTTCATATCATTTTATTTCAGGTTTGTGTCTTCTAAGCCAAACACTGTGGTTTTGCTTTTTGTTCCAGTCTAAGAGGCTTTTATCCCCTTAGTTATCTCTTATTTATGATTTTTTTGTTTTCATTTCCTTACTTTTTTCCCATTTACATTGTTTTCTTCAGCAAATGCCCCAAAAATCCTAGGCTTCAAATCCATCCTTCATTCATTTACTTTGACTGTGAAAGTCTCCTTTCACAAAACAGGAAACAGATAAGGCCCGAGAGATGTTAAGATAAAGCACAACAAAGAAAGGGAAAACAGAAGCCTCTGGAAACAGGGTTTCCTGCAGCCATGGCACAGGGACTGCGCTTTCTTTGATGCGTCACCAGCCTTGCTGGGGACTCAGGCTCAGCCCTGTGATGCAGCTCTGAGGAATGGGGCCTTGACCAAGAGGACTGGAGAGGCACTCCGCTCGGACAGAGACCAGAGGCAGGGAGCCTGGTGGCAGGTGTCCCAGCGCTGGCCTCCTGGTGAGATTGTCGCTGCTGTATGCTCGTGAAAAGACAAGCGTGGAAAGCATAAGTGAACAACTGCCAACTCACTGCCTGTGGTCCAAGTCGGAGTTGTGATCTGAGTGTCCCAGACGCACAGGCAGCTCTGTCAGGAGGGGCCGTCACACCCTGTTTACAAGTTTCTGGGGCCTTCTGCTTCAGCGTGTCTGTGAGGGAGGAAGGTGGTGACAGCACAGAGGCAGAGGGATAGGCCAAGGAATCCTCAGTAGAAAATCCCCTTCCCTGCTGTCAGGTCTGAGGGCTTTGAACTAGCAGGGCCTGTGCTTTTCCTTCAGGAGCCCCCTGCCTCCCAGCCTTGCAAATATCAGGGACCCAGGCAGGACCCTTGATGGTAGGGCTCTTTCCTTTAGGAAGAAAAAATGCTGGGATTCTACCCTAAGAATCCTGAAACACCAATCCAAAAGAACCTATGCACCCCAATTTCATAGCAGCACAATTTACAATAGCCAAGTACTGGATGCAACCTAAGTGCCCATCAGTAAATGAGTGAATCAAAAACCTATAGTACATTTACACAATGGAATTCTACACAGCAGAAAGAAGGAGATCTACCCTTTGCAACAGCATGGATGGAACTAGAGAGCATTATGCTAAGTGAGATAAGCCAGGTGGTGAAAAACAAATACCATTATCATCTCACCTATAAGTGGAACCTAATCAACAAAACAAACAAATCAGTAAAATAGAACCAGAGACTTGGAAATAAAGAACAAACTGACAGTAACCAGAGGGGAGGGAGGAGGGGGATAATGGGGAATATATAAGGGAAGGTCCATCAAGGAACATGTATAAAGGACACATGGACAAAGCCAAAAGGGGTAGGTTTGAGGGTGGGAGGTGGGGGAGGGTGGGGCAGGGGGCTGTGGTAGGGTGAAAATGGAGACAATTGTACTTAAACAACAATGAAAAAATTAAAAATTTTGGAAAAAAGTGATCACTATATGAAAATTGAAGGTTTAGGGAGGAAAGAAATCAGTTTTATAGGATAAGAAATGTAGAAAGTAGACCAGGGAAACTCAGTAGCCTCCTTGACCAGCTGTCTGAAGACCAGATGCTGCCTCCCAGATGTCCAGTCAGCTGGGTCTGGGACCTTCACTGGTCCAGCACAGACAGGGTATACCACAGTTTACCTTTAAATTTCCAAAAAACATGCCTCTCTCGTTGACTTGCCCTTCTTCCCTAGAGCCCAGATTCCTTCTCTGCTCCCGAAGGGGAAGCTCCCAAGGGAACTCTGCACATTTCTTAGTTTGCTGAGGGCTGCACTGCCAGCTCTCCTGCATGTCCCAATATTTTTTTTGCTAGTTTAAGTATTTTTTAAGAGTATTATATATTTTATTAGTAACTTAGGTGCTGTAACTTTTATATCCATAAAGTTTATAACGAACAAAGACATATGCAAACTTTTTCCCCCCAGAAGCTGGTTGTTCAACCTTCAACAGCACATCACTGGTGGTGATGCATGGCTTGGAATAAAAATAAGTACTGTGTTTTGCTTTTTAAAAAAGTTTTATTGTTGACACCATTACAGATATCCCGCATTCCCTGCCCACTTTGCCCACCTCCACCCTATGCTGTGCTGGTTTAACTATTAACTTGAAAAATAGGTCAAATATTTTAAAGGAGGGATTTCAATTTTCTATTGTCTTCACCCTTTTCAAATCATCCTCATTTATTCCTAACTCCAAAGTAAGAAATTACTTAACTAATTTGGTAACTGTGTTTACCAATGGAAGATGAGATTCCTACAAAATCATCCAATAAAGTCCATTAGCCATCCTGGAATTTACTAGGGTTCTCAGTTAGCTAGGAGTATGTATTATTCTACTCTAGTAACGTAACTCCAAATAACCCACATACATGAGAAGGAAACAAAAATAAACACATGCGATCTCAAGGAGCAACACTTGAATGTTTACATGACCAGTGCGGGGTGGCTTGGTGGAGATGCAGGGGCCGTGAGGTTGACTCCAAGCTCACTCAGACCCCTTGAACTCCGTTTCTAGTTTGTAAAGAGAGGATGCGAACACCGTCCCGGAACTCACATCAGGATTTAATAAGTGGCATTTGCAAAGATGCTATAAAATTGCCTGGCATTTACTCGGCAAGCAATGAAGTTCTTTCTTTTTTCCCTTCTTTACTGTTTGCATCTGCCACACAACAGAAACATAAATTAAAAAAAAACACTAACTCAAAAAGATATCTGCACCCCATTTTCCTCACAGCACTATGTACATTAGATAGGACATGAAAACAACCTAACTGTCCACTGAGGATAAATGGATAAAGAAATTATGATATATATCATATATATAATGGAATATTTTCGGCCATAAAGAGAGTGAAGTCCTGCCACTTGAGACAATAGGGATGGCCCACGAGGGTGTTATGCTAGTGAAATAATTCAGACAGAGAAAGACAAATACAGTTGGATCTCTTGTACATGTCGAATCTTAAAAACAAACAAGTTCACAGAGATGAAAAAACACATTAGTGGTTGCCCGTGGCAGAGGGTGGGTGGGAGAAATAGGCGAAGGAGTTCAAGAGTTAAAATAAAAATGTAAGGGCAGGGCCTTTAACATTTATGCAAACCCTAAATTCTATTTATCAAAAATCATTTATTGAGAACATGTGGGCAAGTGGTACCTTAAGACATTTATCCCGCTCAAGGATTTGGTGTCTGTGGGTGTGTGTGTACTGAAGAAGTGGGTGTGGAAGTTAACGGGGTAATGACAAGGTAGAGATTGCTGTTAAAGCTACTTCAAATATTTCATGAGAGTACAGGACTAGGAATAGGTGACATTTTTACACAGGTAGTGGAGATCAAGAATTTAATTTTTAAAATATCCCTGCATCATCAGTCAGCCAGTGTTCACTGAGCATCTACTGTATATCAATCACTCAGCACAGCTCCCAGCAGGGATTTGTTCTTTTAGAATTAGAGTTAGAGCTAAAGAGAATCCAATGAGTTCTATGAAAAGATTTTAACCATTTAATATAATAGAAAAAAAAAACTTTAATGTGGCTAATTTTAAGCCACATGAATCCATCACTGTTTCTAATAAAGTGGCTTTTCAGTTTATCCCTTCAATTATATATAAGCTTTGGGAATATTTTGTGATTATATTGACCATACCTTGATGGGTGGTTTGCCCAGTTATGTCTTTGCAAATACATACAACTCTAAGAATCCAACTAGCATTCTAGATGAAGCACTGATATGTGCGTGGTAGCCCCACACACTACGGAAGGTCAGAGTGAGCGAGCACTCTCCAGTGGAGGAGATGGAACTGAGCCTTAATTCCCCCTTTTCCAAGTCCAAACAATTGCATGGCAGAAAAGGAAACCCTGTTCCACCTCGTTCCCTGAGACAGCTGCACGGCTAGGTCCCTTACTCCAGGCTTCATGCACAGACGGTTCCCAGAGCAGCCTTTGGGGAGGGATGAGGGAAATAAAAGAAAAGACCCTGGGGTTTGAGTGGCATCCTGAGGGCCCAGCACATCCAACACCAACAGGCAGACAATGTTCAAAATGTAACTGCAGATGCACTGGTTTAGTGTGAAAGGACTTTGATGCACGTTAGAAAGATTTTCAACAATGAAATTGTAATAATAAGGGATTATCTGATTATTTAAATAAACATTTCTCCATATAAGATGTGTAAGAGGCTAATAAGCTGAGGAGAAGGTGCTCAACATTATCAGGGAAATGTAATCCAAAACCACGAGACCTCACTTTACACCCACTAGCTGACTTGAATCAAAAGACAGAAAATAGCAAGTGTTGACGAGGGGTGTGGAGCAACTGGGACTCTCATCCTCTGCTGGTGGGAATGTGAAATGGTGCGGCCACTCTGTAAAACCATCTAGCTGCTCCTCAAAGGGTTAAACATAATGTTACTGTAACACCTGACAATTCTAGGCCTAGGTGTACATCCAAGAGAACTGAAAACATGTGCCCACACAAAAACTTGTACCAGAATGTTTGTAGCAGCATTATCTATAATAATCACATAGTAGGAGCAACCCAAATGGCTATCAACTGAGGAACAGAAAAACAGAATGTGATGTAATCATGCAATGAAATATTATGAAACCAAAAAAAGGCATAAAATGCGGACACACTGCATTGGGTCAGAGAAACCTTGAAGACAGTAGGTGAAGTGAAAGAAGCTGGATACAAAGGGCCACATGTTGTGTGATCCCACACGTAGGAAATGCCCAGAATGGGCAAATGCACAGAGACACAAAGTTGATTAGTGATTGCCAGGGGCCATGGGAAGGGAAACTGGGGAATGACCGCCAAGGAGCGTGGGGTTGGGGGGGAGGGGCGGCAAAATTCGTCTGAAATTGGATTCGGTGGTGATTCACAACACTGAATATGCTGAAACCACTGAAATAGGCACTTTAAAAGGGCGAATTTTATGGTACAGAATTATTTCTCAGTGAAGCTGTTGTTTAAGAAAAAAGATTATATAGTTGATTCTAAAAAGAGTAGAGTTGTCAATGAATTGAAATACTCCATTTCCCATACTGTTCTTGCCCAAGGAAGGTGTTTACTTCCAACAGGGATTTCTGATCCAGCAGGAGCTGAAATGGATCTTGGAGCAAGGCTACATCCAAGCCTGGACCCCAAATGCGAGGTGGGAAGGGAGGACTCAGACACAAACTGGGGAAAGAGACAACTATGAGAGGCAGTGATGGGGACACAGAAGGCCGCCCTGGGCTTCCCGAGGCCCAGGCCACTGGGTTATCACACCCAGAACAGCTGTAAATGTGCATGAGGCAGCACTCTAAACCATGTGTATTTACACAGTGTACTTGACCAAATGATGCAGCAAAACTATTTTTTGTGCTTCTTAGGCTGATAGCTGGAAACAAATTATGCAGACTAATATGGGGGAGTTAGAGTTTTTCTCTATTCTTTCTCTGTTACCATATTGTGTGCTGTTGTGTATTTGTTTAAGATTTTCAGGTGGATTTGTATAACTTACCTTAAAAGCCTGTGACTGTCACCTTAACAAATACTTACATAAGTGAGATGAAAACTCCTCAGTGTGATGGAACTGTGACATGACTCCAGAACACACAACCTCATGGATCGGCGGGTCTTGGTTAGAGTAACAAACACAGCTGAGAGTGAGTGCCTCAGAAACTGCTTCTTTTCTCTCATGCCCAGGTAACATTGCGCTTAAGCTATTCCACAGCAAAGAGCATCAATCTTATGGTAAGTGCTTCAAAAGACATGATTAAAAGACTCATACACACATTCATTCATTTATTCAACAAATGCTGTGTATGGGCCAGGCACTAGGGCAGTCTGGGACTCAAGATGAAGAAGACAGACATGGTCCCCGCCTCACGGAGCTAGACCCCTCCGCGAGGTCATGGTACCTACTTACTCTTTGCTATATTTAATTTAGGTTGAACCCTTTACTGAAAAAAAGGGGAGAACAAGAAGGCGCTTTCATTCTTTCACGCACAAACCCTTTAAAGCATGCTTGATGATCAACAGTGAGTCTCGTCCCAGGTTTCTGTGTCTAAACAGAATCATCCCAGGTCCTACACTGTTCCTTGCAGGCAGGCCTGTCAATCAACAGTGTTTAAAATCATGGACCTGGAATCAGAAAGACCTGGATGTGAATCTCGACTCTTCATCTCACTCATGCAGTGACATTGAGCAGATTACTCAATCTCGCTGAATTCCTCACCCGTAGAGCAAAGCACCGCTAGAACCTGGCTCTCAACTCTGCGCTTGTCCTTCAGTGCACTGCAGGGGCCTTCTCCAGAACCTCTCCTGGCTGTCCAACCTTTTTCTGCTGTGATACCTCAAACTGGGCATGATGCTGTGTTAAAAGTTTAGACCACTGCTAAATTTGATTAAGAAATGGCCTTTTAATAGTGATTGCATACTTGATTTACAAGCCCTCATATCTGCACCTCCTTTGTAATGGTGGCGATTTAGGGCTGACATCAGCAGCACTGTCTGGTGATAGTGTTTTTCGTGCCTCGATCCTCACCCCAACGAGCACACTACTCCCAGAGCTGTGTTTCAGCAGCTTGGTCTCTGCAGCCTGGTGCTGGAAAGCCCCAACGCTATGAAATTCTAAAAATCTATCACAGCACTGAAGTGTTGTTACTGAGTCATGAGAACACAGTTTCTCATGTGTTCTCCCTGTTTCTCTACCTGCCACTTCCCAGGAAGCTGACAGCTTATAAAGACAGTCTAATTACTTCACATGGTGAAGAAGTTGCTCTCTCTGTTGGAAAATAGACTTTTTACAAGTCTTCCTGGTACAGGGTGACTCCAGCTCTCTCTTCTCTGAACCTTGCTCAGAGAGTCTTTCATTGGCAAATGGGTCTTACTCCATACATACCCCTTAGGGTGCAACTGGTCACCCAGGAGCTCTGACTTTGACGGTAACTTGAAAAAGTAAAGTCCATACCAGGCATGTTTTCAGGTGAAGAAAGATGTTTGCCCCGTATTACACTGTGTATCAAATTATTTTAAACGTGCAGAACCTTGAAATACTTTTAAATCACCATAAATACAACTGACAGAAACAGTGAGGGGATGAGAGGGGAAAGGGGGAGAGGAGGAAGAGAAGGAGAGGGAGGAGGAGAGGGGGGCCAAGCCTGGAAGAGCCATGCCCGACAAGCATGAGTGAGGGGAGAGGCCTCATGCAGAATGGGGAGGTTCCTCTCGGGTGTACAGGGCCTGACCCTGCTCTTGGGGGCCTGAAAGTGAGCGCCCCTTCCATCCTGATGCCTGGGCCCCTCCTCTGTACCACCCAGCCCCCAGTGAGAGTTCCACAGCGCAGTGGCTACTCTCCCTTTTCTCAAGGACAGTGAGATATGGGCCAGTTTTGTCAAGTTTTACATTACTCACCTACTTGCTTGCTGCTAAGTCAGCCAAAGGTGCCTGAAAGGACCAAATAAGGATGCCCTTGGGGCTCCTATATCCCGTGTACCCCAAACAGAGAAGAAGGAGCTCACTACAAAGGGCAGTCCCCTTTCTTTTGGTCTTGGAGCTCTCAACATGAAGACTCCTCTGGTTCCAAGTAGAGTCCTGAATGTGAGAGAATATTCTGGAAATGCAGATGTGGGTGGCTGGACAGATTATCCAGGCCCTTTCTGTGCTGAGGTCTATTACCTCTTACTTCCAGAAATGGTTGTCTTCCCCGAAGGTTAGACTTGCCCAGCAGAGAAAGCACCCCCCTGGGGGCTAAAGTGGGTTCCACAAACTGGGTTTGTGCAGAAACAGCATTGAAACTGGAAACCGTGACGTGGGCTTAACCCACCAGGAAACAAGAGCAGCTGATTTTGAAGATAAGTTGAAAAAAAGCAAATTGCACTGTGTGATCAGGTTCGTAGATGAGCCTGTCCTGGATCACACTGAGTTTGATCAGCGAGGCCTCGTTTTCCTCCCAACACTGCCGTAGCTCCTCATGTTTATCGACTGGGTCTGCGGTGCAGTGTTTGTCTTCTCCCCTCAACATTCACTAGAATGTCCTAAGACACTGGGGACAATAATACATTTTTAAGGGCCACATTCACTTTTATGTAACCCCTAGTAAATTAGGGAAAACCACAAACAGGCCCGATACTCAAAACAGTGGCTAATACGGCAAGAACCTTGTGTTTCATGCTGCTGAATCAGCTCTGACTCCTGGTGACCATGTGAACGAGTGATGTCCGTCATGCCCTGTCCTCAGCAGTCCTGCTCAGCTCCCGGAGACTCGTGCCTGTGGCTATTTCATGGAGTCAGTCCATCTAAAATTTGGTCTCTTCTTTTCCTGCTGTCTTCTGTTTTCCCAGCGTTATTGTCTTTTCCAAAGAATCCTGCCTTCTCATGATGTGCCTGAAGCCGGCTAGCTTCAGTTTTGTCATTTTTTTGCCTCTAGAGATGTTTCAGGCTTAATTCGCTCTAGGACTCACTTGTTCATCTTTCTGATGGTCCAGAGTCTGCAGTGCTCTCCTCTAACACCAAATTTCAAATGAATCAATTTTTTCCCTCTCAGCCTTCACTGTCCAACTTTTGCACCCCTACATAGTAATTGGGAATAGGAGGGTGTGCGTGATCTTAGCCTTGGTCTCTAATGACACCTCTTTACTCCTGGCAATCTTTCTAATTCTTCCATTGCTGTCCTTCCGAGTCTCAGCCTTCTCTTGATTTCTTGGCTGCAGTCTCCATTTGAATTGATGACTGCACCAAAGTCAGCAATATCTTTAATAATTTCAATTCAAATTCAAAAGAACACTAGCAGTCCTCACTGATTCTCGGTCTGGACTTCATGACAAACTTCCAATGTCCCTATCCTGACCAAGCACCTGTCTGGCCAGTGACTTGCACAAAAATTAAATACCCCATGCCAGCCTTGGTCCCTCACCGACCTTAGGGAAAGCCAACAGATATATGGAGAAGTGGCACCCACTAGTGGTGTTTTCTGGAACTGCAGCTCCACCTTAAAGGAAGATGCCAGGATTGGTCAGAGAGGCAAACCACAATGCACTTCCAAATTACTCAAGGACAATTCAAAGTTTTATTTTTTTCTGGAAGTTTGATGAGAAATTTTAAGGAGCCCACACTTCAATTCCCCTAATTAACATTTTTCTCATATTTTCCCCATCTTCATCAAATTGTAAATTGTAGCAACAAAATCGATTGTTCTCAGCCAGTCTGTACTGAGACCTGATCAAGAAGACTATGGGATCACCAAGTGCTATTTTCACTGAAATCAGCGATTCTCCAGCAGTTTTATGGGCTGTTGTTGTATAACAGGATTCTTCAAATTACAAAATTTAATTTGGAAAACAATATTAGATGCCCCAAGAATCTTAAAATCGTGTTTAACAAGCAGCAGGAGTGAGAACAGCAGAGGAGGGGAGCGGTTCCTTTCACCCTGCGAGGTTCTGTGGCTGGCCTAAGTGCTGCGCTGACATAAAACAGATTAGAAGGAGAAAAGATGCACATTTATTTAGTATTTTCACATGTACATGGGCATCTTCGGAAGGAAAATGAAACCCTGAGGAAACCATTAGCCCAAAGGTTTATATACATTGTTGAACAAAGAATGGTCACTTGTGGGGATGTGACAAGAAAGGCAAAGGGGCTTGAGTCAGTGGCAGTAAACTAATGGGACACTGACTGGGATATGTATGTGGAAAATTAACGGAAGCAAGGGTTATTTAAGTAGGTGTGCTTGTAGAGATTCACCTTGCATTGCCTCCCATATCTGGTGATAATAATGTTCTCTTCTTCCTGGTGCAAGGAGGGCACCTTTCTCGTGGGAATGTATGCCCCCACCTCCCTTCTCCTCACACTCCACAGCCCCTCCAAACATGCCAGGCCTAGTCCCCAGGACCCACTGTCATTCCTTTAAGAGTGTTCATGCTAAGGCGCTTCTTTCACTGCCCTTCCTGTTGGTTTTGCAGCTCCATCCTCTGTCTCTTCGTCATCCTACTTCCTGGCACAGCAGCCAGCACGTGAGATTAAAATACACATGTGGATGAATCAATGATAAGAATACTTTCTATTAAAAGGTGCTTTCCTGAATTTGAAATTCAGACTGAGACTGACGACCACTCCTTGGCAAATAACGAGGTTCATGTTTGCTTAACACAACATTGGAGATATACTCACTTAATTTGCTATATTTACACGGATAATCAGGTAATCAACTAGAGAAGACATTTGTGAATTGGATGTTTACCCTGATGAGAAGGCCTATCAGGCCTACCAGCTTTGCGTGACTAGCTGCCCATGTCCAGAGGATGCAAGGCTGCAGTGGGGCAGTGGTCATTGTTAAGTCCTACGGGTAGAGTGGCAGGATATACTGGTTGCTATGAAGAACTAGGCGCTATGCTGGGTAACATAGCCCACCCCCACCCACCCCCACCTTGTTTTGCTTTCTCCTGTCCTCTTCATCTACCACCAATGGACTTCATGTGATCCTCCCCACACCTCCTCCTTCGACTGTGATGTAAAATACGCTGCAAAACTGCCCTTCTCTGGAGAACTTTCTCGTTGAGATTTTGCTCCCCAGCAATTGTCATCAATTCAGCTCAAAAAACCTCATAAAGATTCTCTACAGGTTTGGATGTTTCCTCACATCGATACTGGTGTTCCTGTAGTCCCACAGGAATGAATTAGCTGTGACTCCCACTGACACGGAAATGCCCCCAATCACAGGCCCAACTTTGACCAACTGAATAAATCAATAAATAAACCAATACTATTCCATAATGGAAGTATGCTCAAAATGATATACCAGTTACACCCAACTATGAGAGGCCAGGCAAAACAAAGAAATAATCTGTTTTCCAGTACTCCAGCGAACACAGGGTCACAGAAGCAAGCAATCGGCAATGCTCTGAAGATTCAGAGATGATCATTTGCCCCAAAATATCTCCCCCAGAACTCACATTTGCCTTAAAACCCCACAGTTAGAGTGACTAATGAGTAAGACAACAGAAGTCGCTGTTGGTTCAACATCCACGTTTTAGCTGTGCTTGGTACTGACTGGCTGTGGCGTTGCCCAGGTAAGGTACCCTTGCAGGGCCTCATGGTCCATAAAAGTAAGTATCACAAGCTACCCATTTATAAACCAACAGATAGCTCCTATTTAACGAATATCTATTCATCAAACATTTATCTGTTTAGAGGTTAATTCAGAGGACCGTTACTAATCAAGAAAATACTCTTTTGTCCTTAACAGCCTCTGTTTCTTGCGTCATCAGACAGAGCCTTCGTGCAGTGCTGATGTCCAAACAGGGGGAAGGGTGTGCATTCCGAGCTTCCACTGCCTGCCTCTGCTGCAGGCACTGCCAGCCCATCGGAGCCCAGGTGGGTCCGACTGACCAGCTTTTAAGTAGCTGCTTGGTTCAGACCCTTAGTCGCATGCTTGCAGCAAGCACACCCAGGCCTGAAGAAAGGCACAGTAAACCAAGGTTTCATGTTTGGATAGAAGTTATTGCCAAATCTGTAGAATTGTCATTGTAAAAGGACAACAGACATGTTTGCAAATCACTGACTTCTTAATAATTATTTCAAAGCCTCAATATTTTTTCAATTTCAGCCAACAGGAATCTATTAATTCTTAAATTACTCTCATGTGGTAACAATATCGCATCAATTCTTGATTTAATGGGTTGTATTGCTCCCTCTTCATTTCGGAGTCATTTAAATTCTTGAGAAACTACTTGATGTTTAATATTCTGGTCATATTCAAAATCTATGCCTTGTTTTCCTGACTGTATTTCATGGACTAGTTTAAGGAACGAATCATTTTTTAAAAAAAAAAACAGAAAAACAGAGATTTATACATATGCAATTTCACAAAATTTAGTATTGGGTAAGAATATCAATAGGCAGCTGTTTTTTAGTATTTGGCTGACTCCACACTAGTTAACACACCAGAAAAATCATGGGTTAAGAGCTGAGAACTCCTTGGATGAGAATTTATTATTGGCTAATATACATTGTGACATGACTGATATCAGTGTCCTGTTCTCTTTCTATACATGATTCTTCCTTGTTCCATTGTGAAGGCAGTGGAAGTTTCTCCTGCAGGAAAACGGAATTTAAGGAGCATGAGGTAGGTCACTCTGCCCACTGCCCCAAGTCACCCCGCTGGGCCTTGTAAGTGGTCTCTAGCAGACACCTGAGTGGTGGCATCTGATGGGTACATTCAGGTAAGGGGTATAGGTGCAAGGGAACAAGTAGAGGGGATATTGTGCCCCTCCACATGCATATACCCACCATGGTTGTACGCCTTAAATTCTTTCTGCCTAAAACATGCAACTGTCCCCGCACCTGGTGAATCCGATGAGCCCCACAGGCTCTGGCTATTGTTTTACTTCACATTCTTGGTTAGAATCCTGAAGACAAACGTGCAGTTACGAAGTTCACAGATGGTGATCACACGAACCGTGAAAGGCAGGGGAAAAAGTCCAAATCCAGATTAAGTTGTTATTCCAGAAAGATCAATGCACTGCTCCTTCCACAGTAGGAGTCTGGTGTAGTCAACCAGCCAAGCAGTAGCTGGATGGCCTTCGTACCCAGGACCTGTGAAGGCTCAGGACTGCATGCCTGGCTGCGAAGCGACAGAGCATCAAGGTGAGGGGAGGTCTACCACCCTCTCACTGCCACCACGGCCACTGAAGAAGAAGGGGTGACTCTTGATAGCTGACCAGGTGGCTGTCTGGCCTGGAGTTGCTGGGCAAACAACAGGCCATCTCCCACAGGGCAGGTTGGGAGCAGGCGTTAGTAATACCTAATTCTTTGTTAGGCTCCGACATGTGAATTTGGGAGGGACACAAACATTCAGTGTACAGCAGCCACCTGGTCTATTCTTGTGCCTTTCCCCTTCCACATCCACTCTAGCCTGCTGCCACATTGCCATCGCTGATCTTAGAATCATGCCCCTGAGGTTGAACCTTCCATCATTGTTTCTTTTACCACAGTTACTAACTTGTTAAAGAAAACTGATGTGGCTTATAAATATTTCCAGCAACAACATCTGAAACAAGAAATGATGTTAACTAGAACATTCTAGGACCCATTAAGAGAAATTTGACCATAGCCAAGGACCCTGCATACCCCTTCAGTGGGGTGATCTGAAAAAGCACAAGATTCAGAAAGAGTCAGCCCCCCGGTGCTGCGTCTCAGCAAATCTCTGAGACTCAGACCCATCCCACACTACGTGACCGATGCTCCCACAACACAGAAAAATGTAAGATGCATGGCATGCTACATAGGAAAGTACTTTGAAAAGGGGGAAGTTTCATATGGATATTGGTTATTACTTCAAGATTCTTGGGACTTTGAAATGAAACATTCGAAGGTTCAGACTCCTCAGACAGTCAAATGTCATAGCAATCATCTTGATTTGAGCGCTGTGGAGGTGATTACGGAGCTGCCATCAAGAGCAGAAAAGAATAAACTGAAAAAAGTGGTAACTTGTGCCCTCAAGGGTATGTGTTTATTAAATCCTTTTGCAACAAAGCTTTTAAGACATGAAGACGTTTGGAGAGTTTGGCTGCACTGAATGAAATAAAAGATGTATGAACTTCAAGCACATCTAGGTAATGTCAACATGATTCAGTTACTAAGGGCTTGTAATTCAAACAAAACTCACTATTTTATTTTGCCTTTAAAAAAATGAGTTTGATGGAAAGAAAATTTTAGGTTATATTTGTGATTTTGCTAATTACTCATCTGAAATATATAGCATGACTTTAACTAGGTGTAGGGTAAGTGGAGGCAGTCTGGCTTCTTCGCCCAGGGGTCTGGGTAGCTGAGGGAAGCAGTGTTCCCATAGCCTTGGAGGGGCCTGATAACCAGTGTTCTCACAGCCTTGAGACTGGGTCCGATAAAGTGTTCCTGTAACATGAAGTGAACTTGCATGAGCAGAACTATGTTATGCTATGTTATGTAATGTTTTGGCAGTTTTCCAGCTCTGTTCCCCTCTGGTACTTAAACAGGTAGGGACTCCCTGCTGGGAGCAATGATGATGAGTGACATGCAAGGGGACAGGTGCCACAATGGGTGCCACGCTGGGGAGCAAGGGCCATGACATGAGACATCCAGATAGATACACAACTTGCAGCATGCATGGCTCGCTCACCTGTGAATAAAGGCATGCCAGATATCCCAACGGCTCCGTGAATATTTTTCCGTCTGCACGAACACCATGGGCCTGCCTGGTCTTGAAGCATGGCAACACACTAGAACATATAGGTTAGTAAAAAAATGTTCAGTAAAAACTCTAAGCATGAAATCAGGTATGACAAATCACCTGGTAAGCTTTACTACTACAGGGAAACTCCAGGCCTATCCCAAGTCCCAGGAACTTTGTTTGGCAATCTGCCTTTCAGCCCCACTGAGTTGAGCAGGCCAGAAGAAACAGGAACTGTCTTGGCACAGATACCTCAGGTGGAACTGGAACAAACTGTCTGACTTTGAGGCAGACTCTGAGAAATGGCTAAGACAGATTTCCATGCTGCTAGATTGTGTCTCTCAGACTTGTTATCAAAACTTCTACTACTATCACCGGTAATAAATGCCATTAATACTACAGTGCAGGGACTTCTGGTCAAGATGGCCTCACAGGTAAACGTGGTACTCACATCCTTCCACAACCACATCAAAACTACAAGTAAGCTACAGAACAATCATTCAGAACCACCTGAAATGTAGCTGAATGGAAGGATTTAAGGAAGCAGCCACATCAAGACTGGTAGGAGAGGCAGAGATGCAGAACAGGCTGGTCCCACATCCATGTGTGGTGGATTAAAAATTGGGAGGAATATCGCAACTGTGGAGGTCTCCCCTGAGAAGCAAGGGGTACCTGCCCCACACCAGGCCACCCAGCCCAGGGTTCCAGTGCCAGAAAAAGAAGTCCCCATAACTCCTGGCTGTAAAAACCAGCAGGGATTGTGGCTGAATAAGGTGGAGGGCTTCTGGAGTCCCAAGCAGTTCCTCCTAAGTGACCTGAGCACAAACTTACTTGGAATCACTTCCTCTGAGCCCCAGAGCTAGGACAGCAGCTTGAGAGGCACCAGGGACATATGGGGAAGAGGTGAATTGTCTGGCATCAGGGTGAGAGCTGGGGGTGGGGCAGCTTTCTTCCAGACAAAAATGCTAGCAGCCCTTTTCTGAGGCCCCACCCCACAGAGCCAGCAAGAGGGTGCCATATCTGAGTCTCCTTCAACCTGGCTCACACTGTTTTCCCCTGCTGATTCCCTGAGGCCCCTCTGCATGCAACCTGCAGGCCTACCCAAGCTGTTTCCACTGGTTTTCCATACAAATGGCTTGTCTTGGTTCATGCTTCAGACTTTTCTAAAATCTCTCAAACAAGCAGCATCTGGCCTCAATGTGCCCTGTACCTCATGATAAGTGGCCCCAGGCCTGGCACTATCAGGAGCCAGCCTTGGTTCACCTCCAAGGTGAACCAGCTTGGTCTTGCTTGAGCACCTCCAAGTAGCATACATAAGCAGACTGCTTTGTAGCTGATGCCAGCCGGCCCTGGGCAGAACACAGGTGGTGGCTAACCTTGGCCTAACTTTCCAGGAGACCCCAGAGCCAGCACACTCAGTAGACAGCTTCAGATCACATCAAAGCACCACTCAATCACTTTCACGAGCAACACACTCCAGGGGTGGACTGAGCAGGCACCAGAGTTCTGCTAAAGTCCTGCTCTGTGGGGTGAGCCCCTGAATAGCTAATCCTCCAGAGTGGTCACTGGGTTGCAGCCAGTCCTTACAAATGATCAGCCTGGGGGTAAATCCCTCCCATTGACATATCAACAACAATCAAGGCTCAACTACAAGAGAGGTGTACACAGTCTACATGTGGGAAGTTGCACCTGGAATGCCTGGCTTGGATGATTGGGGAAGCTGTGCCACTGGACCCTAGAGAACACCTGCTACATTAGGCCACTCTACCAAGCCCAGGAGATGTAGCAGCTCTACCTAACACATAGAAACAAACACAGGGAGGCTGCCTAAATGAGGAGAGAAAGAAACATGTCCCAAATAAAAGAACAGAACAAAACTCCAGAAAAAGAACTAAACAAAATGCCTGGCTGGTGTGACTCAATGGATTGAGCATTAGCCTGTGAATCAAAGGGTCGATGGTTTGATTCCCAGTCAGGACACATGCCTGGGTTGCGGGCCAGGTCCCCATTAAAGGGCATGTGAGAGGCAACCACACATTGATATTTCTCTTCCTCTCTTTCTCCCTCCCCCTCTAAAAATAAATAAATAAAATCTTAAAAAAAAAGAACTAAACAAAATGGAGACAAGTAATTTACCAGATGCAAAGTTCAAAACATTGGTTATAAGAATGCTCAATGAACTTAGTGAGAACTTCAACAGCATAAAAAGGACATGGAAACCATAACAAAGAACCAGTCAGAAATGAAGACTACACTAACTGAAATGAAGAATAACTTACAGGGAATCAATAGTACAGCAGATGAAGCTGAGAATCAAATCAGTGATCTAGAATACAAGAAAGCAAAAAACACCCAATCAGAACAGGAAAGGAATACAAAAACATGAGGATAGTGTAATGAGCCTCTGGGAAAACTTCAAGTGTACCAACAGCCACATCGTGGGGGTGGCAGAAGGAGAAGAGAGAGCAAGAAATTGAAAATGTATTGGAAAAAATGATGACAGAAAAGTTCCCTAACCTGGTGAAGGAAATAGACATACAGGAAGTGTGGAAAGTCCCAAATAAGATGAACCCAAAGAGGCCAACACCAAAACACATCACAATTAAAGTGCAAAAGGTTAAAGACAAAGAGAAATCTTAAAAGCAGTAAGAGAAAAGCAGTTAGTTAACTACAAGCGGGCTCCCATAAGACTATCGACTGATTTCTCAACAGAAATTTTGCAGGCCTGAAGGGATTGGCAAGAAATATTCAAAATGATGAAAAGCAGGGACCTACAACCAAGATTATTCTACCCAGCAAAGTGATTGTTTAGAATGAAAGGTAATATAAAGAGCTTCCCAGACAAGAAAAAGCTAAAGGAGTTCATCACTACCGAACCAGTATTACATAAAATGCTAAAGGGTCTGCTTTAAGAAGAAAAATTAAATACATATATAATACAAAATATATATATAAACAATAAAATGACCATAAATGCATGTCTATCAACAATTGAATCTAAGAAACAAAGTAAGTGAACAAGCAGAACATAAACAGACTCATAGATACAGAGAACATTTTGACAGTTGCCAGGAAGGGGGCTTAGTGGGATGGGGGTAAAAGGTGAAGGGATTAAGAAGTACAAATTGGCCCTGGCTGGCATAGCTCAGTGGATTGAGCGTGGGCCTGCGAACCAAAGGGTTGCTGGTTCAATTCTCAGTCAGGGTACATGCCTGGGTTGCGGGCCAGGTCCCGCAGTGAGAGGCAACCACACACTGATGTTTCTCTCCCTCTCTTTCTCTCTCCCTTACCCTCTTTCTAAAAATAAAT
>VMDR010002140.1:0-99743 GCA_007922815.1 Macrotus californicus
ATTTTGTATTTTAATATGGTGGTGATTCGTTACACAGGGCACCGGAGCCTCCATCTGTAACTCTGAAATTTGGGACTTGGTGCTGCTGCCACTTTTCCGATAACAGATGGGGAAATATCTTCTCTGGTCTCTTCAGACTGTCTGCTTTTGGTTTGGGGCCTTCCTCCCCCAACAAATACGTGACTGCTTTTTACTGAACATTAAGTATCTCCACTCTTTCAAATCTGGCTTGCTCCCAGCTTGGAGCCCTTAAACATGTGCAACGAATCCCCAGCCCCCATGAAGGACTATGAACTGATTCATCTCATGCACTGTAGATCAGGGGTGTCAAACTCACTTTCACCGGGGGCCACATCAGCCTTGCAGTTGCCTTCAAGGGCAGAAATAATTTTAGGACTGTCTGAGTGTAACTACTCCTTCACTGCAAAGGAGTTGAACTTACATTTGGCCCTTTGAAGGCAACCGTGAGACTGATGTGGCCCCGGTGAAAATGAGTTTGACACCCCTGCTATAGATGAAACACCCAGCCACGGATGTCGCTGATGTCAGTGAACATTTGAAGCATCAGCTAGAAATGTGAGGGTTGTGGCTGACCAGCGTTTATGTGGATTGGTGGGGAGTGACGCATCTAAAGACCTCGAGGTTAAGTGCCAGCAGAAACCACCATCCCTCCAGTCTGTGCCCGGGCTCACGCATTCATTCACTATGTGCTACTGAGCCAGACTCGAGGCTCTGGTGTTAGGAACACAGCAGTGAAGGGAATGGACAAAGTCCATTTTCTCATGAAGCTTACATTCCAGTGAGGAAAGATTATGTGTGAGTATATGTCAGACAGTGAATTTTTTTAAAAGGCTAGGTAATGTGTTTGAAAGTGATGGGTGTGCCGTTTTATAGAGTGGCCAGTGACGGCCTCGTCAAGTGGTGACATTTGAGCAGAGACTTGAAGTAGATGAGCCACGCGGCTGTCCGAAGGAGGGGAACGCGTGAGTGCAAGGACCCAGGGAAGGGGCAGGTCCATTGTTTACAAGGAACAGCAAGGCTGGAGCAGTGAGCTGGAGGAAGCGGGGTCAGCGCTGTGGCAGAGGGACGTGTGTGGGGGCCAGGTCACGGAGGACCCTGTAGGCCTCCACAATTGGCTTTTGTCCCGAGATGGGAGCAAATGGAGAACTGTGAGCATGGAGGCATGTTATGTGACGTACATTTTTTACTAGGATCACCCTGTGTGCCTTGTGGGTGATAAATTATTGGGGGGCGGGGCAAGGGCAGACCACGGAGACCACTCAGGAGGCTGTTGCTATAATCCAGGGGGAGGGTGATGGTGGCTTTTGGGGGCAGTTTGCTAGCAGCGGAGGTGAGAAGTGGGTGGAGCCTGGATGTATTTCAGTGGCTGAACAATAGGACTTGCTGATGAATTGCTGAGCGAAAAAGAAAAGTCAGGGATACTTGGCCATTTTGACCCGAGCAACAGGATGTGTTGTCGTTTTATGAGACCAGGAAGACAGAGGAGCAAGAGTGGAAGTGGAGTTCAGTCTGGGTCACGCTCACTGCGGGGCCGCTAGTGGCTATCCAAGTGGGAGATGTTGGGGAGGCAGTGAACTCTACGCCTTTGGAATTCAGGGAAGAGGTTGGAGCCAGAGCAATAAGTTTGGTATTATCAAGCTAGTTAAGGAGGGAAGTGAGGATATGCACATTCCGTGCACTTTTATTCAATCTGCTGAGCCTTTTTTCTCACACCGCTTGTCAACCACGGGCATGAGGGGCAGAGGTGGGTAAGATCAGTGGGGTGACAGGTGGGATCAAGTCTAGGGACCAGAGGGAGTTTCCAGTCTTAACAGCCTAGGTGACTCTCATGCAGGTGACCCAGGACCATTCTCTAGAAGCACTGTGGAAGGCTCCGCATCCTTTCATCTTTGACAAGGCACGCCTCCCTGAGTTCTTGGTTCTCTAGTGTTTCTCAGCAAACCTCAGAGGAGACGACGAATGGGTCTTCTCATCCCTCCTGCAGCCTGTACTTCTACACTTTATCGAACACGTGAATGGGAGGGGAGAGACACTGTGGCAGAGGAGCAACTAAAAAATCAAAGTGCCATCAAGTGCAGCACCGTGCAACCACTGTCACTAGTACCTGATGCTTAGTTAACGTTTAGTAGTGATGCACCTACCTGGTGAGCGATCGTTACAGTTGATGAGGTCAGCACTGTGATTAACATCAGGGCGTTTCCTTTCTGATAGTCTCAACTGGTTCCTCCAGGGGGTCAGCTCTCCCCGTGGACCGGCCACCTTCCCAGAGTAGTGCTCTTGTGTTTTGTGTACATCAGCTATAACAACAAATTGCTAATGTCTCAAAAGCTTACGAACTGGTGTCCATGCATCACCGAGTGTGTTCTACACTGCAACCTCCCTCAGGTGTGCAACCCTCTGGCGTCCCTGCGCCACACTGGAAGAGGAGATGTCTTGGGCCACGCGTTAAATACATCGTGACACGTAGTCACAAAAAAATCTAATAGTGTTTTAAGTAAATTTACAATTTTGTGTTGGGCCACATTCACAGCCATCCTGGGCTGCATGTAGCCTGTGGGCCGCAGGTTGGACACCCCGTACACCCTTGGGATGATCTCTGCTTTTGAAGTTGGCACTATAAGTTCCGTGGGAAATAGAATCAAATAAAAAAATATTTGCTGGCAAAAAAAAAGGGAGACAAAAGCACTGTGTAAATATGTTTTACTCTAACAATACCTTGTACTGGGGACAGTACCACCAAGAGTGAGTGTGCCTGTGGCCACCCGATGGTCCATGTTATTGGTGCAAATTTCCCGTGCACAGATCAGTAACACAGATGACGTGGTTCCCACAGCCTCACACACACCCTCTTTGTACCACAACATGAAACCACAGGAACAAAGGATTTATTTGTAATCAGCCTGTCTCCCTGCCTTGCAGGATGGCTGCTGGTTTTCTGAAGAGGTTACCACTACGAACTGTGACGACTGAAAACAGCTGCCTTAGATGTTTGGGGAAATACGTTGTGCAGACGCTGGTGGCAGCACAGCTGCCCCTTCCTGCCTCCACCCCAAGGCCGGCCTGTCTCGTTCATGCAAAAGCTTTTAGTACTGTTGAAGACACCCAGGATGAAAGAAGAAAGAAAGAAAAGAACAAAACTGATTTCAGTAATATTGGAAGAAAAATCAGTGAGCGAATTATTCACTTATTTGATGAGCAGGGCAATGACTTGGGAAACATGCACCGAGCAGAAGTGATTCGGCTCATGGACGAGCGAGACCTGAGACTTGTGAAGAGGAAGCCCGGGGCCGAGCCCCCCGAGTACCAGCTCATGACAGGCCCGCAGATTCACAAGGAGCGGCTGCGGCTGAGAGAGCAGGAGAAGGCTAGACCTAAAACTGGTGGGTAGTTTGCTGCTTGCCCCTTGGGTTCTGTAAGGCTACAGAGCAGCAGCTTCAGTTCAGCACTTGCTCCAGTGCCTCTGACAGTGGGGAGGTGAAAGACTGGAAAATTCCGTTTCACCCCTGTGTCCAGTGCTTTCCATCCCTCACTTATTTCTGTTCCTTGTTTTCTTTCCTTTGCATCCTGTGTCGTGATCTCCTCCTTTAAAGGTACGTAAAATGAGGAAAAACAAGGTAACCACCACAGAAGAATGACAGGCATTCTTCACCTTGGCTTTGCCTCCTCATGCGTGGGTCAGTAGAGTAACTGATGGGTGTAATGAAACGGGACTCCAAAGGGGTGGATTCAGGTCCCATTGCCGTCCTGAGCCCTCGTTTACCCTCCTTAAAAAAGAAACAAAAACCCTCCTGTATCAAAGCGCAGGCACTTGGTTAATTCCATGGAAGCACGTTTCAAACTCCGAAGCGATTCGTCTGCCATGCCTGAGTATTTGTTCCAACACTGGCAGTAACACTCCTTCACATACTTTGCCAGTCACCTGACGAGGCATTTGTCATTTAAGCCTTATGAAAGCCGTTACTTGGATCTGAGGTGAATACGTTGGTTTTTCATGACTTTCAGTTTGCGCTGATCGCAATGAAAGACTGCTCAATGGTAAACGCACCAGAGTGGGGGGCAGAGGACTGGTCCCAGCACTGCCGCAGTGCGGCGGCGCGTCTACAGAGTCACGCTGTCTGGCCGTGGCTCAGTCTGTAGTGCCGCCGCACAGCTAGAAAGGTGACTGGGAAACAAGGAGTGTGAGAAGAGGCCAGCTAGGGGGATAAGGACGTCAAACTGTGTCACTGGAAAAGAGTGGATGGACTGGAGGACACCTTGCTGTGTTCAGAGATTGTCAAAGGCGTGACTTTGTCCTGATAGGAAACTAGGACCATCTGGTTGAAGCTTCAAGGAAGCAAGTAGGTGTTAATAAAAGCACTCCTTTGTAGTACAATTAACTTATTTTGGAAATTAGATGCAGACAAATATAATAACTTCTGACCATCCAGACTGAATAAGCATTAACATTGTTGTACTTCAGATTTCTTAAATAAAACACGACAGAAAGTTGAGGTCCCCTGTGCTCCCTTCTCCCCTCCCACCCTCCTTCCCCAGATGTCCCTGCTCCCTCTCTCGGACGCAGGTGTGGGTCCAGTCCATGTTGCTAAACTCCAGTCACGGACAGATACAGCCATCGACAGTACATAGAACAATTATGTTTGCTTAAAATTATAAATGGCTCACTGTTGTTTTCAAGGTGTTTATATAATGGCTGTAGCCAATTATAATTACAAATGACATTTCATCAAAGCATGTACCGTAGCTTTGTTCGTCCATTTCCCTGGCTTTGGGCTTGTTTCCAGTTTTCGTTATTATGAAAAATGAGCACGTGCATGGCAGTGTCTCCTGGTGCACGCTCCGGACACCTGTGGGGCAGGTCGTCAGCAGTGTGTGAGATTTCTCTCATCCTCACCCCACTTGGTGCCATCAGACTCATTTTTGTCGTGCTAGTGGGTGAGAGAACACACTTTAATCTGTATTTCCTCTCAGCAGTTGAGTTTCCTCTTCTGCAAATTGCTTATTCATATTCCTCTTTTCTTTCTTTGATGGTTTATTTTTGTCCTGACTTACAGGGTTCTCTGTTCTGTGTGACAAGAAAAATCTTCTAGCTAGATTTCTCACCTTGTTTTTCCCCGTTTTGAGGTCATAAACATTTCTTCATTTGTATTCAAGTTGTATTTTTCACATTTAGGTAGTACATCTAGGGAGACTTTTGTTTGGGTCAAAATCTAACTTATCTGCCTTATGAAAACTCAGCTGTCCTGTGCCTTTAATGAGCACTCTGCTGCTTCCCTGTAAAATGATCGCCAGAGCAGAGTGAAGGAATGCAGGGCACAGCCTGGGCAGCCCCGCTGTAGCAAGGAGAGCCTCCCAAAAGAGTAAGATGGGGAAAGTACTTCCCAGACAGATCCACCTCAGGAAGAAAAACAAGGATAACTAAGTTTATCATAACGCTAAACTTACTCCTTTAGAAGGACCATTCTTTTGTTCCTTCACCAAATGATGGTAACAATAAATGGAGCCATTTTATATTTAAACACCCTTTCTTGGTAGGCAAAAAAAAAAAGGAACCTTTATGTCTGCCCCCCACCTTTAAGTGTTTCCTGGACTGTGAAACTAGTCAAGTGAGAGGACCACCGGGGCCCCTGGGCAGCTAAGACTTCCCGCAGTGCATGTGCTGAGGGTCCGCCCCATCAGCAGGGCAGTAAGGAGTCCTGGTACCAAGTCTCACTGTTTCAAACTAGGACCGACCCTGACAAAGGAACTAACTTTTTCTTCAAATATTGGACAACATGATTTGGACACGAAGAGTAAACAGATTCAGCAATGGATTGAGAAAAAATACAAAGTTCAAGTTATTGTAAAGAAAGCAAAGAATACAGAGGAACCAGAAAATAAAATGGTAAGTAAAAACAGGAGTAACTGTTTTTTGTTTTCTGATCTAAAAGGACAATTGAAAAAAATCTAGAAAATGTAAAGGCAAAGAAAAGTGACATCATTCTATCAATATTGGTGATGACAGCTTTCCAGTTTGTTTTTCAAACCGCAAGCATGCTTTTGTTTACTTCTTCCATCATAGCACACGTTTTACCATGTGAAAACACTCTATTTCGTAATTTAAAGGCTATATACTACCCTGTTTTACAAACTAAAATATCTAGCATTTAAATAGGAAAACTAGAAACTTTATAGATTTCATTTTTTTCCTCTTTATAAATTCTAGTAAGAAGCATCGTATTTAAAGTCAAGACTGTCTTCAAGAAAGTGTGTATCAGTTTATAATCCCAGGATAAATCCCTCAGAGTTACAGAACTTACCAACTAAAAGGCAGCATCAGCCCAGTGGTGGGGGTCAACCCTAGTTCCGCGTTAGGATCACTTGAGCCTAGGTTCCCAGCCAGCTGACCCAGAAGCTCTAGAACCAGGTGTAGTTTCCTAACAGCCCGAGTGACCGTGACTGTTGGGAACTGCACTGGGCCAACAGTTTGGAGGTAAGTTGATACCCAATACCCAAACCCACTGCTATCTACTTGTTCTTGCAAGACGTTAGCCTCAGTGCAGTGACAGAGTAGGGCCTTCAAACCATCAAGCCTTTAGTGCCTTCGTTTAGTTACATAAAGTTTGAGTAACTGCCTGGTTACTGAACAGGTCTCAGTCAGCTTAACTGGGCATGTAGAATTTGATTTAGCTAATCACTTAAATAGCAACTCAGGAATGCTGGGGTTTATGGGTCTTAGAGGATTAACACCAGGAAGAATGAAAACACTGGTTTTACATTAACCTTTAGCTGTTTCCCCTTCTTAGGAGGAGATACTTAATCAAATCCTCCAGACTATGCCTGGAATAGCTACCTTCTCATCCAGGCCACAGCCCGTTAAAGGAGGAAAAGCTGTAATGTGTGTTCTTCGTCATCTGAGCAAAAAAGAAGAGTGTGCATATAGAGAGACTCAGCAGACCCAGGAGGGAGAGCCTCTGCACACACACAAAGGAAACACAGAGTCAGATGCTCTGCCTCAGTGATTAAAGGAAAATGTGCTTTTGAGAGAAAATACAGATACATCTCGGTACTCACTGGCTTCAGAACTCGGCAAGCCTCGTACTCATCACATTTTGACGAGAAAAAAACGTTTCAGCCCCTGGCCCTTGCTCGGGACTCGTCACACTTGCTAGAACTTGTGTGAGTGAGTCACAACGTCACCCTGCAAGAGAAATGCTTCATCACTCGCCACTTGCTTGGTACTCGTGGGTTTTGGCACTCATAATGAGCTCTGGAATGAATTAATGAGGAGTACCGAGGAAACACTGTACAGGCATTCCTGGCTTTATTGTGCTTCACTTTACTGTTTTACAGATGTTGCGTTTTTTACAAACTGAAGGCAAGGCCCTTCACCAGCAGAAACATTTCAACTCACTTTTCTCCACTACGAGCTTTACTGCGGTGGTTTGGAGGCTGCCTGCACTATCTCTGAGGTCTGCCTGCGAGTGAGCTGGCTGGTCTGTGGGAACAGTGAGATGTCTAGCTGAGGGTGAGCACTGCGACGGGCGAGGGCACCTTGCCGTCAGCACGGTTCAGCAGCTCTGCGGGCCGAGGCCAGGGCAGGCCGCGTTCTTGTTTCCCTTTGGGGGGATGTAGCCGCTGAGGCGGGAAGCCAGACTCCGTTTTTCACGAGTCTGTTTTACCTTGGGAAGCAAGGAAAACAATTAGCATTCAGGATCAAAATTACCTGAACTTATTTTACAATAGTTGCACACCCTGACAGGTACCTAACACCCCTTTACAAGAAAGTGAAATCCATCCAACTGCTTTCAGTAGCAGGGCAGACAGACTCACAGTAATAAATAGTTGAAACTATTCTAGATAGATTGCATCTGCCTTCAGTCAGCAATCCATGTTTTAAAAACAGCTCGTTTAAATCATCTGGACTTACTTTGAGCTTCATTTTCCTCTTATCGGGGTCATGAACAACCGCATGCCTAGTGAGACTTTGCTGAAATGAAAGAAAAAATAAAGTTCTGTTTTTAAATGCTGCCATTGGTCTATTAACATGAAAACTCCGTGGGTTATTAAAAAAAAAAAACAAAACAGCCTTCTTTCTGTTATGTTCTATTGAGGCGTGTGACCTCCATAAAGATTCCCAGAGAGGATTCTTCCCAAGTCCTGCACTGAAGTCACTGCCTCTTCCGGTGACCCAGGTCAGGAAGTCTTCCAGTCTGGGTTGGTCCCCTGTGGCTTCTTAGTCCTTTCATAAGTAAAAGGTTGGGGAAACTAGCTCTAAATGAATCGTTCCAAGCTGAAGGAAGTTCTTTCAATCAAAGCTATGTCGACAGCATCTCAAAGCCAATGGACTGTCTGGCCAGAGTCTCGCTGTCCTTGCTGGGAATGCTGACCCCACAGCTCCCAGGTGTCTTCTAATGGTTCGCACCTCACTGCTCCCTTCAGTCCTCATTGCAGTTCATGCTTTAAGTGCTTGGAAGAGCACCAGCCACGGAGAGCCTCCCAAACTGCACAGCCCCCCTCCAGTCTGCATCATGTTCCTAACTATTTGAATCACACCAAGGTGCAGACTAGATGGACCCCCAAAGTCCAATAGGCACTCATGTCCTTGTTGCCCACTTCCCTTCTCAATCCCTACATGACCATGGCCTAAAAAGGTGGCTCCTGGATGACAGCAGCTGGAAGGACACCCAAAATAATCAGCATGCTCTTGAATAAGCATTTGGTTCCATATGCTACTGGTTCTCAAGTATAGCCCATGTGAGAATCACCTGGAGGGCTTATTAAAACACGCTACTGGGCCCCAGAGTCTCTGGTTCAGTGGGCCTAGAGCAGGGCGTGTGGCTGTGTGTTTCTAGCCAGTCTCCAGGTGATGTTGCAGCTCCTCAGCCAGGGCTGCACGCTGAGAGCCACGTGGCCCATGCAAACCGGGCTGTGTGGCAGACCGGTTCAGAACCACTCCAACTGAAGAAGAGTGGGAGGTCCTAGGGCCCTGCGCACCCAGCCTGCAGGCCCTGGGACACACCAGCCCGGAACCCGGGGCTCCGAGGAACCTGGCTGGAAACAACACGCCGATGGGACTGCCCCCGGGAGGGTGAGCTCTTACTTTCATTGCGAACGTTTTGCCACAGCCAGCGTGTTCACACGCAAATGGACGCCTCTCCTCGTGGAAGGAGAGAATGTGGCTCTGCAGGTTGAACACAGTCGTGTAGGTTCTGCCGCAGCCTTCCCTGGGGCATCGGCACACGCTCCTTTCCGCGGAGTGCGTTTTCATGTGTTGCTTCAGGTAATCTTTGCGCTTAAATGTCTTCTGGCATACTTCACACACCACTTCCTCTGACAAAGGAGACAGAAAAGTGTAACCAATTTCCCCAAGTATTGCCAAGTAAAAAACATTAAATACTACATTCAATATGTAAGTGACACATTCAATACCTAAACCTTATGATTATACACAAATCAGAAATTTCAGAGGAAATTAACTCCAGTTTTTATTGCTTGAATATCTGTCCCAATTCCTCCAAGTGCTTCTATTCCGTGAAGTCACTCTTGCCAAGGAGCAGGGGTTCTCAGCATGGTGGCTGTGGGCACAGGGAGGCAACTAAACAGGCCAGTTTTCTCCTAGTGCTCTGGCCACAGGGCACGCTTTCCCAAAACACCCCACAGAATCCCAGTGTCCCCCCAGATTCTTTATTTGCCAGAGCCTTTAAAAATGCTGAGTATGCACAATGGCTTGAAGAGACCTGGCATAGCTCTTCCCAAACCTGGGACCACAGGTATCTCTTCTCTTTTGTCACACAGCTGAAGTGCCCAGCACCTCACAAAATATCTATTACTTTAAGCACATAATTAATATTTAACAGCACTACATCATTTCTACAGGGGCAAATGGTTATGCTGAGCTATTCATGTCTGCCTTACCTTTATGGGTTGTTCTCACGTGTTTCAGAAGCTCTGTCCATGTTTTTGCCACAAAGAAACATCCTTTTTGACATTTATAACCTATTAAAAAACAGGCATTGCCTTTTGTCAATATTCAATGTAAATGCCAATCACAATTAAAAAGGAAACTCACATGCCCATGTAATTTTTCTTCTACCTCCCAAGGGTCTTCTATTTCGCTAGTCTCAAGAGGTGACCGTAAAACCAAACAGTTGCCCATCAAGGTGCCTCAGGTAGGACTCTACCTCAGCAGACCTCACGAGAGCTGCCTTTCCCTTCCTGCTGTTCTCCGTGAGCTGACAACGCTGCACATGGACGCCCAGCTGCTTTAATTCCCCCACCTCCATGGCTCATGCCCTCCACCCCCCGCTTTATGCTGGCCTCTTTTTCCCTCGGCCAAAAAGTTTAGTTGGTCCCTTGTCTTCAGCAAACCATCAACACTGGATCTTAGCAGGTGTGTGTCCACCCCCTGGCTCCCTCCAGTCTTACCATCTGGTAAGTTTCATATGGCAAAAAAAAAAGCAGGGTACAGCTAAGGAAGAAAAAATAAACTAGAATAACCCAGAGGAAAACACTGTGAACAAAAATTAACATTGCACAAAGCACTAGTTCTGGATCATTCTTCGATGTAACAGCCAGCCTGATTTCGCCCAACGAAATACCAGATAGAAACTAAAGGGAGGCTGCCTGTCACTCTTAGCTACCAGGCTTTTCTCAAAAACCAAAAAACAAAAAAACACCCCATAAATTCTAGGGCTTGGGAAGTTAGGATACAGTTATCACAAATCCTACAGGGAAGCACAGTAGAGTCAAGTAGTTAGTTTCATCAAGTCTTTTTGAAAAAAGTTACAATGTGATCGCTCCAAAAACTCCACACTATCATATTAACTAAGCCCTTTGAACGCCCCCAGGAGAAGAATGGCACGTGGAGTAAGTACAAGAGGCTAAAACTATTGGGCTGGCCAAAAACTTCATTTGTTTTTTTCTGTAAAATAAAAAACATTTTTCATTTTCACCAATAACTGTATTGATTTGGATATTTCGAGTATGTCAGCTGTCTCCCACTATTGGCTTCTAGTGGGTAGTAGAGGCCGGGGAGCTGCTGAACGTCTATCTTCCAGTGCATGAGACAGCCCCCAGCAAAGAATTATTTGGCCAAAATGTCACTAGTACCAAGAAACTCTGCAAACCACTTTTGACGTGTTTGATGAGTCACAGTACCTTCTCCATAATGCACAATCTTTTTTTGAGTTTTTGAGTTATCACCTTTCTTGAAATAAAAAATACGCCAAAAATGTTGCGTATTTTCTTCCATCTTCAATATTAAAATGGCTGCACAAAAATTCACCAATTTTGGTAAGTTTTTAAAATGCACGCTAATACGACAGCTGTCACAACACAATCTCACCAAATTGTTCTAAATGAAGACAAGTGAGCACTACCAAAGCCATCGTACACAAAAAACCAAACAAACTTTTTTCCAGCCAGCACCTTGAAGAAGCAGGGCCGACAGAGCACGGCCCAGCCACGGCACACAGCACGGCCGGGCGCTGGCTGTGAACACAGCGCCAGCGGGGGGAGGGCAGACACGACACTCAGACAGCACCTCTCTGGTTGAGTACAAAACCTCAACAAGCAGAATGGCGCCCCTGCCTGGTTCTGAGTTCTCAGTATGACCACGGACGAGCAGAAAGCACCGAGCATTCAAAGACTTAAACACACACACACACGCTGTGGCTGGTGTGTCAGCCCGAGTGAACACTGCAAAGTACGCACCCTCGTGGACCTTCCCGTGTCGTTTCAGCCTGCTGGGCGAAGCGAAGTGTTTGCCGCAGCCTTCGTGGGTGCACCTGGGTTGACAGGACATGAAGCATCAGCCAGGCTGTTTTCGCAGAGAACTCCACTCTGGGAAAAGGGTAGTTTGTCCTACTCTCCCACCAAAGGCTCCCCCCCACCAATAAACCAGGCACATAAAAATGACTTAAAATGTAGACCATCTCCTAGATAAAATTCTACTCACCTGACCAAACAGGGGGCAAAACAAACTGAGGAAAAGCTCACATGACACTTTTTTGCTTATGTGATCAAATTAAACACTGTTTTATCTTTATTCTTCTGAAAATATACTGTTTTTCATGACTACGAGAAAGACGGTTCAGGTCAACACCTCAACCATTCCAAATCACTTGTGTCTAGTTTTTCTAATGATGCCACCCCAGGATGGGTGACAAGAGAACCCAGCAGCAGCTTCCCCAGCCTCCCCCATGAGCAATGGAATGCACAGGCCACCCCGTGTCAGGCCAGCAGCGGCAGGAGAACGGGCAGACCTGCGAGCGACGGCAGCCACCGCCACGGCAGCAGCTCCCGAGCAGAGGGCATCCCTGGTGAGTGGGAGGAAGGTGCCCAGAACCATGCTCTTCAAGACTGGCCACCCGAGCAGGCGGTCAGGAGCCCTGGGGGCCATCTGCATGTCTAATATCTCCTGTCACTCCTCCTGGTCCTCACGAAACCCTCTCTAGTGCAGGCCTACCCACACCGCCTTTGTTTTACAGGAAAAGAATAGTTAGTGTCCTTATAATGACACGTCATGTAATTCAACAGGCTCTGTTTGGAGAGCTAAGTCATTTATTAGTCTTCCCTTAAAGCTTAACTACAACTGTACTAATCTCACAGATTATTCTGAAACATATCAGAGAAACAAAAGCAAAACTGAACTTCTGGAACAGGCCCATATATAAACGGGTGCACACTCTACACGTGAACAGAAAAATGTTGACTAGTAAACTGTTTCAGAACATTTGTACGCATCTGCATTTCAGTCCATTCCCACCTGCAACTGGCCACGCTGACTCGCACCCCAGAGCACCTACTTGAACAGTGGTTCGTCAGTATGCTGGCACTGGTGGATCTTCAGCTGCTGATGCTTCTTAAAGGTCTTCTTGCAACCTTCCAAAGTGCACTGTTCGGTAAAGGTTTGTCAGTCACGAGAAGAATCAGCGAAGAGTTACAACAATCCTCTCAAGGCAGAAATACTGTGGAGATTATAGACTTGCTACTTTCCCCCATTTAGTTACTGTGAAATTCTTTGTCAAGAAACTTCAAAGAGAAACACTTTTGAAAGAGCAAAATGTTTCATCTGTGGTAATCTACCCAAAATATACTTTAGGTGGCACAACGTTTGCTTTCAAAATACAACAATTATTACGAGTGTCAGGCTAAAATGATATTTGACACACAAAATTTGGTTACTGAAAATTTTAGAAACAGACAATATGCATAAAAATATTCAGAGAATTTAAGCATAGAAAGTCATTCCCACTTACTACATATTGTTTTTGCTGATTTTCATGTTTGCGTTCAAAATGTTTCTTCAAGTTTGATTTTGTGTTGAATTTTTGATCACAGCCACTAGCTGCACAACTGTAGAAATCGTAAACCCAAATATTAACAAACCAAGGGAAGAAAAGTTTTAAGACTTTATACAAGCTAATTATCCCAAAGTATAGTACAAAATAGTCTTTAACAAACTCCAAAGTGTGAGCCACACCAGGTAGGCCTCTGCTTTGGTGTGATTAGCATGTGACGAGATGCAATTCACGTCAGGCTTCTGCAGTCGGTCACACGGCATCAGACACCCTCTGCACACGAGGCAGAGGGAGGTGAAAACACTAGCTCCAAAAGCCCAGACCCTAGTTAGGCTTAAATCCATGTTTAAGTTAAATTGTTCTCAGTTTAGAATCTGATAACTATAGTTTTGCTTGAAAAGTCACTATAAACTGCCTTTCCAAAAAACTTCAAAAAAAGAAAAAAAACCAAACTGGTTTTATAGAACCATAAACCATTCTGCTCTTTGGCGGTGTATCACCAAGCCGGTCAAGTTTTCTTAACAAGCATTTCTGTATCTGGGCCTTGAATCACCTAAATTCTTCAGGAAAGTGTGTTTTTAACATATGTGCCCTGTCTGTGGTGAGTTTTTATCAGCCTGAGGGATGAGGCAGGACTTGCTTTGTAAGCGCCCATCTTCGCCACCACTCCCTGGTCAACACGGAGTAAGACCCACACGAGGCACTGCGCTGTCCGCAGGGCCAGGTGGGGGAAGGCAGACACTAACTGCACAGGGACAGTGGGAGCGATGCCCGGAAGCCCACGGGGACCACACAGGAGGGGCACTCTGGGGGGCACTGTGGCAGAAATCCCTAGAAGTTCCAAAAGGTTCTTTTTAAAATATATATTTATTGATTCCAGAGAGAGAGAGAGGATGGGAGAGAGAGAAACATCAATGTGAGAGAAACACCGATCAGCTTCCTCCTGCATGCACCCCAATCGGGGATTGAACCTGCAACCTCAGTATGTGCCCTGACCGGGAATCAAACTGGCGGCCTTCTGGTCTTCAGGACTATGCTCCAAACAACTGAGCCACGCTGGCCAGACCCACAGGTGTTCCTGACCTCAGGAGCAGAATGCTGAGTTTCAGCTGGGTACACGGCCAACATAAAGAGAGCCTTTTCCAGCCTCCCTTGCAATGAGGAACACAAATGGGGAAGCCCTGGCCCACATTGCTTGCTTCCACAAAGTATCTGAAAAGGGGGCACACCTCTTTTGCTCCTTCTTCCCTCCTGGTGGCTGCAATGCTTACGTGACAGCTTAGAGGTCCAACTGGCATGTTGGACCATGACATTAAAGCCCCAGGATGAGGATGGCAAAGGTAAGTTAAAAGGAGCCCAAATCCTGATTACGGAGTGGCCCTAGATGGTTCACTTCTGCCGTTCAGTTATGTAGGAGAAAGAGACAATCTTCAAGCCTCTACAGGGCTGGGTTTTCTGTCACTCTCGACTTTACTCCAGACACAAGCATCTAACCTGACACAGGTGTGGGGCGGGGCAGAGCAGGGCCAAGAAAAGTCCTGACAGGAGCCAAAGAGCAGGCACAGGGGCACTGAAGACCCTGGCAGACTTAGCAGGGGTGAGCAGGGAGAGTTAAGTGCAGGCCAGTTAAGTACAGCTGGAACACAGTTTTGTGTCTGAAATTCAAGCAAATGGGTCAAGATAAACAAACAAAAGGCCAAATCACAAGGGTCATTCATACGACATGAGAAGAACCTGGACTTCCGATGGAAGCCATGCTTAAGAACCACAGCACCGTTTTACGTAGGGGGCCATCCGGAGGAGAGCATGGGAGAGGGCCAGGGCGAAGGCAAAGGAAACAGCCATTCCAGGGAGGAGCAGGGCCTGAAATAAGGCAGTGGCAGCTGGAGCAGGAGAGACAGGCCCCAGGGATCAGGAATGGGACTTGATGACCTGTGTGCTGGGGAGGAGAGCAGACCGAAGCGTCCGGGGAGTTGCCTTATCTTTGCTGTGGGTCACCGGACAGACAGTGATGCCGCCTGAGAGGAGCAAGCGGGGAGAAGACCCAAGAGAAAGCCAAGCTCGGACTGGACTTCAGTGACTTTAAGAAGCCACAGAGACAACTGGGTGACACTGGCCAGCAACAGCTGGCCATGGGCATCTGGAGCTAGAGAGAGAGGGGTCAGGGCTAGAGAGAGACCTGGAAGACTTCCCCTCGTTCCAATGGAAATAACTTGTCTCATTCATCCTGTGCATCTGGACTCAGGTTCACTTTTTCTCTTGTTATTTTAAATAGTGTGCAGCAACTTCGTTCGGAAACCAAAAAGCACAAAACGGGCCTCAGATGCATGATGTTTCCTTCCACCCCTGCCCCTACCCACCCAGGGCTCACACCACTCCCAAGACAGGTGATGAAGTTTTAGTTTTATGTAACTTTTCGGGCTGCTTCTACATACACAAGCAAATATACATATAGCTTCTTCCTCTGTACCCCTCCTGTTATACACACAAAAGCTAGCCCTTCATATAGCCCTTTGTACACACTTTTGAACATCAGTCTTTTACTTAATATGCCTTAGAGATTTTCTTGGTTTCACAGAGATCATGTGCATTCACTTTTAAAGCTGTACAGTATCCCACGGTGGTGACACACTAACCCTCCTGATGGGCACGGGGGTCCATTCCCATGCTTTGTTACTATTGATAGTAACACAACACTGTTGATGCAGGAACAAGTGTGTATGTAGAATAAATTCCCCAAAGTGAAGCTTCTAGGTCAAAGGCCATATTCCAGCCCTGTTTTCCAGACTGCCTGGGTTACACTTTGCTGGAGTAGCTGAACTATATTGTGAAATAAACTAAGCCTCACTTAGGGTCATGAACGTTGAGGACACACTGTGTGCTTGAACGGGGACTGAAACAGACACCTGCCATCCTCAGCGCTCTGCCCCTCTCCCTCTGGCTGGCACAATGATCAGAGCGAGAGGGGATGGCCTTCCACAGGGAACACAACCATGAAGACCGTCCTGTGTCAACAGCTCACCTTCTTCAGACTGTGGGAACCTTAGGGAGACAGGGGACCCTTCACATTCATCAGCTTAAAACTAACAGAAATCAGCTCAGGCCACCAGAAAACCTACTCCTGCTCAAGGAACCATCTCATAGACAAATTTATGATCTTGAATCCTAACATCCGTAAAACCTGCCATATAGCTATTTCCAGCACAAAGCTCTGGACATCTACTAGATTTATTATTATTATTTTTTCTCCCCCAGGTAAACTTAATGTTTTCCTGGAACATTCTGTTTAGTGGTTCTAAGTGTGGATGCCTGACCAGCAGCATCAACATCTCCCAGGAACTGCTAAGAAATGCAAATTCTCAGCCCACCCCCACCCATGACAAACTGAATGAGCTGCTCTGGGAGTGGGGTCCAGCAGGCTGTATAACGAGTCTACAGGTGATTCTGATGCATCCTCAATCTGAGGTCCACTGTGTTTTAAAGTAGTGGATTTAAAAGAAAAGCATATTTCCACCTTTTCAGATAAATAAACAGTAACTCCGAGAAGAATATTAAAATTGGTGTGGTAGAGGTGCAGGGGCTTAATCCAAAGAAATACAAGATAAACTGTTAAAAGTTCAATTTCTGCCCTGGCCAGTGTGGCTCAGTTGGTTGGAGTGCTGTCCCATACACCAGAAGGTCATGGGTTCGATTCCCAGTCAGGGCACATACCCAGGTTTCAGGTTCAGTCCCCCGTCGGGATCCCTATGAGAAGGCAACCACTGATCCTTATTTCTATCTCTCTATCTTCCTTTCTCTCTAAAAGCAATGAAAAACTGTCCTCTGGTGAGGATTAAACACACACAAAAAACAAACTGGACTTTCTTCCTGCTTTTATCTCTTATCCCCCGCAGCTTATCAGTTCAGAAAGACCCTGACAATGGGGAGCCAAGAACCTGCCAAAGAGTCATTTTCACCTGGTCTAAACTGGGTTTGTTTCGAGGTTGATTTTCCACTTAGTTAAACACTTCAAAAGGGGAGGGGAGGATGAAAATGCAAAAGAACTTCAGAGTAACTTGTTCCTCAAGTGTGACACACAGAGAACCCCCAAAACTCGACTTCCTTCCACGAATTCGAAACTTGGTCTCCTCTTGTGTCAGGAGATGCAAACGAAGCTTCCTATTCTCTTGGTCTGGAGGTAACAATCAGTCAGTTTTCCTACCAGGCCAGTGCGCCACACAACCACTTCAGAGGCCTAACCCCAGTTCTCTACTTACTGGAAGGGCTTCTCTCCCGTGTGAAGCAGGGCGTGGCGGCTCAGGTGGTAGTCTCTGACAAAGGCTTTGCCACACCCTTCGTAGTCGCAAACAAACGGTCTCTAGCAGGAAGGAAAGAAAAAAAAACATGTCAATTCGGCCCACATTAGTAACTCTGATATTATTTAAAGGCCTCAAAGGTCTAGTAGGCAAGGCCACGAGCTCTGTCTCCAGAGATGGCTTCCACTAAGTGTTGAGCACCAGCTACCCCAAGGCCAGACAAGGTTGTCCTTCATGAAGTTACACATCAGTGCCACACCTTCTCAACAAAGTCACTGCAGCAGACTTTGCTCTCTGAATAGCATATGCAATCAGTGAGCAGCCTTCACAGTTGGTTATTCGGCTCCTAACCTGACACCTGGCTTCAGGCGCATTCCCCCGTCTTAAAGATTACTTGCCTATTAGCATGGCCTATATGTACAGATCTCTACCACAGCATGTGTGTGTCCATCCGAAGCCTAGGGAAGAAGGATGTGCAGGTTCTGCCACATCCTGAACAAGCCCAGTGTCTGTGCTAAGAGAATGGCTGGCACAGCCAGAGGAAAATGTGTCGCACCTGAAAAAGTTCACAGGTGCCAGGGCAAAGCAAAGCTCACAGCCCTAACTGCAACCACCCCTTGGGACCTGGTGGTTGAGAGGAGGGGACTCCATCCTGAATCTATAGGAAAAGCCAAAACACGTTCTGCAAATAACCAGTTTTGTGCATTTAATATGAAAAATGAACCATGACAGTCCAGGAGGGCGATAACAAGCCTCTGATGACAGTACTGGTAGCAAAGCAAACGGAGAGGAAGGCAGATGCATTGTGTTACCAGGGGCAGATCCAGACTTTGCACAGGTCCTGTCGTGGAGTGGGCTCAACCAGCATGTGTCAAATTAATGTGAGATTTGGGACAACAAAGGCGCCTTCACGTTTTCTAGCCTGTATGAAAGAAGCTGGCAGTGCCAATAGCCAAAACACAACATGCATGTCTAAAATTAAAGGTAAGCACTAATTTGGACATACTGGTTACACAGCTCAGAATCTGGGGGGTAGGGGGTGAGAGGAAAGACAGGAGGCAAAAGGTCATGGATGTAATGAGTGAACCCAGTCACTGGGTAGGCTTGCCAAGAGAACTGGGAAAAAGTAGAGGGCAGAAGATAAATAAATCAGTGAAAGGGGCCAATGAGGAAGAGGAAAAGAGCTGGAGAAGGTCCCCAAAACGAAATGGTCAGTCTTTAAATGCTGGAGAGGGGAAGCAGAATGGGTGTCATTAAGGCCACGTGGAGGAGTGACCTCTAAGTTAGGTAGGTGTTAGTGGCAAAGGCACCGACTGTGGGTCTCTAACTTAAATTATGGGTCTTTCACTGAGGCAGTGTGAAACCAGTCTCCTCCCAAAAGTAGGAAATTGGGCAGATTCCTTGGTCTCCATGAGCCTCCCTTCCCTCAGCTGTCTTCTCTCAAAGTAAAACCCACACTCCAAACCCATTTGTACCCTGGCCTACAAATGATCCCACCAGATCTGCTTCTCAGAGCTCCTCTTGTATGGGTCCCACCCAGGAGCACTGGCTTGCCCTCCTACCCCTCCCCTCCCCCCGCCTGCTCCCAAAGGCCCACAGGCTCTCTGCAGTTCTCTCTGCCCAGACAGATTTCCCCTCAAACGGCTACATGGCTGGATCCTTTCCTTCTCGTTCAGGACACGACAGGCCTTTCCTGAGCGCTCTCCAGCAGCCCTCGATTTACTATGTCTCACTCCTACCCATTTCTTTCTCTCTTTATCCTGCTTAAAGCACAAGGTCCGTGACAACAGCCTTGCCTGTTTTGTTCACTCCTCTCTCTCTCCATGGCAGGAATGGTACTGAGTTTCAAAAGAACGAATGCATGCTGCTTGCAAAACCTCCAGTACTGTAAGTCATCCTACACACAAGTTCTGAGAGAGAGGTGTTTAAGGCAAGTGTCTGTTGGAGTGGGGACTTGCAATTGTGCACCTATTTACAGATTACCGGGAGGTAGTGATTGGCAAGACTCACGATCAAAGAAAAGCGAAAGGCTGCTCAGTAAACCCTGAACCCGTGGCAAGGATACCTCGGTCCTAGAACTTCTTGACTACCTCAGCTCTTTTCCCAACCTAAGGCATGGCTGCTTCGCTTGGGTGGTCCACGGTACCAAAGGTGAACATGTTTTGCAAAGCCAGCCATGCGACCCTGCGCACCCACGTGCTGTTCCCAGGACTCCTGGGCGCAGACAGGACAGCTCTGCCGCCACTAGTCCCAGGGCCTAGTTGCCAGGGCCCTCCGTGGCCACGGCTTCAGGCTCTTTACCTCCCCCGTGTGCTTGCACAGGTGAGCGTCTAACTTCCAGGCCTTGTTGTAATTGGCGCTGCAGTTCGGGAAGGAGCAGATGAACCTCCTAGGACGCGCGGGGAGCAGCGGGGCGGGGCTCGTGCCTGCTCTGATGAACGCGTCGACAATGGTCAGGGACGATACCGCCTCTGCGACAGAGACCGGCGGCTCCAGGGCGCCCGGGGCCAGGCGCCAGGCCACGTGCCAAGCCACGAACAGGGAACCCCAGCCCTCCGCTCCCTACTGACCCAACACCGACTCGGCGCACTTCCGGGATTGCCGCCTTCCCGCGACCGCCAAGGGGCGGAACTGGTGCGCCTGCGCGCGGGCAGCAGGCCACGCCCCCGCGGACGCCGCGTTCGCGCATGCTCCTAGGCCCTGGGACTAAGCGCCCCTAGTGGGTCTGCGTCCCTTCCACTCTGGGTGAGGGAGGGGTTTGGATGTCTCCTTCACAGCAAAAAGAGCCTTGGGTCTTAACAGACCCTGAGACGCTGATTAAATGTGACGTTTCCCATACACCACCGTCCTATTTAAAGTACTAACCTTGCAAAATTTAAGCTATCCTGTTCTTACGACGTTATCAGTTTGTCTTCTTTATGGATGCATTTCGTTGCGCTCAATCTACGTACTTCCTCCTCAAGCCCGAGAACAGCGCATCCTAAACTTAGCCGCAGATAGGAGTCACATGGAGATCTTTTAAAACTCTTAAGCTCAGAGCATACCCTGGACCAATTGATAACAATTTCTGTGTGTGGAAAACAGGAACCAGTAGTTTGGAAACTCCCTGGGTGACTCCAACGCGGAGAAAAGTTTGGGAACCACTTCCTTAAGGTGTGCTGCTCAAAGTGTGCTCTGTTGTACCAGCAGCAGCATTCGAAATCACAGCCTCAGACCTACCTAAGTCAAAAAGATCTGCAGGTGACTTGACAGACTTGAAAATTTGAAAACACTGTTTAGAGTCTTGAATGAATATTGTATGTATCTTGATTTATGAAGACCACAGGTTTCAAGGACGTCCTTGGATGAGAATAACATGACGGATGGTCTGATGTTCTGCTAGATTTGTGTGTTTCACAGCCTACATCATTGCAAATCATTAAGCAAGCCCTTGTCTGAATATGATGAATGGGTTCCTGCAGAGAACAAGAGCAGTCAGTCCTGACCTGGATCCTTAGATCATATCCACTCCTGAGCCTCAGTCTCCTCATCTTTATTTATTTATTTTTTAACGAGTCCTTGTCATTTGGAACTATTCTGTGTATCCCTTCCTTCTACCTTTCTCATTAAATGCCAGTGTCCCTTCACAATCACTGGGACAGTTGGAAAAGGCCCCATACATGGGCACATTCTCCTCAGGATGTGGTTCCTGACCCTCCAACCCAGGACCACTGAGAACCCCTCTGGGAAAGAAGAAAATCTGGATTCAAGGGGAGAATTGTCCAAGAGATACCAGAGGTAATAGGGTGCAGAAAATCCAAAGAAAAAGATTCCCAAAAGGAGGATTATCAGTGGTGTCAAACATTAACAGAATGATCAATGAATAAGGACACCTTGAAAATCAAAGGACAACTAGGGAGATGTTTCTCATAACTTTTAGTTATTCCCAAACAATTAGATGTTGTCTTATATGGTAACTGATTGGAGCTGGATTTTTTCAGGAGAACCCAATTTTTATGCTTTGTTACAGTTACACAATCTCAGAATGTATCTCTATTTAAAATGCTATGTATTTCATATATATTATTTGTATATGTGTATATGTATGTATAATATGGACTTGATTCATAGGAAGAATATGGTTTTTTCAATTTTAATACATCTATATTTATTTATTTTTATTTATTTTTTCATTACTTCATTGTTGTTTAATTACAGTTTGCATTTCCCCTCCCCACCCCCCCACCCCAAGAATATGGTTTTTATCATCAAAAGCGTTATCTCGTTGTTGTTATATGTCCATTAATGCCATCTGTGCAGCTACCCATAGGATGACAATATGCAAATTTCAGCAAGCTTAGCTAAAATATTCCTTTTCCTTCTTTCTAATGTAAAGAATATTTTTGTGGGTGTGTGTGGAAACAAAAGGACAATACCACCATTTAAAAATGAAGTTGGCCAACAATACATGTTGAGTTTTATAATTAAATGCAGTCAAGAAGCTGATAGTGGTCTCTTCCTTATACATTAAAAACCTGCAAGGACATTTGAGCTCTCTCTCTCCACCCACCCCCACTTCTCATCCCTCCCTCTCCTCCCTTCCCCCCTCTCTCTCGCCCAGGCTTCTGGCCCTCACAGTCTGACCATCCCTGCCTGTCTTCTTCTGTAAGACTCAGAGTTTCTGCCCCTGTGACTGTGGTTTTCTAAGGGTTTTGGCTCAACCCAAGCAGCCTGGGTCTTACATAATCTGGCTCCTTAATGCCCCATGGCTAATGACTCTCGAAAAAGTCTTTGGCCCACCTGGGATTCAGGTTCTTCCCCCAGCCAAAACAGCTTCATCCTGGAAGGGATAAGACTGTGCATCTTGTGGGTTAACTTAGAACTCTGGTGGGCCTGTTCTAGCAAGAAGATTATGTCTACTCGCCTCAGCTTTGCACCCGCCCTTTTCCACGTGACTTTTTTCCTCCCATAAAGAAGGCTGGAGGTATTTTCTCTCTGTCGTTGGCTCTAAGCTCCGCTGTGTGACTTACTTTGACCCTACACGTTGGAAGTGACAGCACACCTAGGCCTCCAGAAAACATGTGTGTTGCTCTCTTGTGCCTCTGCCATTGCCACAAGGAGGACATTTCTGCTTTAGCTTGTCCCCCGAAGAAGAGAGACATGGAGAAAAAGCCCAGCCACCCCAGGAGAGCCTGGCACAGGTCAGCCTGCCATCGGCTGACATTTAGCCAGTCCCACATCCATGATGATAAACAATAGGAAGCCACTGAATTGTGGGATGCTTTGTTATGCAGCAATTATATAACAATAGCTAACGGATACACTCTCTTCCTTGATACTTCCCCTTAGCCAACAAACATTCTCGAGTAGCTCACCGTAAAAACAAACTTTGTCTCTGCACCACTCTCCATGGCTTGATTTCACTTTTCCCTTCACGGCCATGTCACTGAAAAGAATAATGTGGTCTTCTTCCTCTTTGCCTATTGATGCTCTCATCATCATCATCATCCAAATGTTAAGCATTCATAAAACAGAGCCAACAGTGGAGACCCCATCACCCACCTTCAACAGCCATCAGTTTGTTGCCCTTTATGTTTCATCTAACTGCCTCCATTTCCAAGCTTCCCTGCCCTTTTTTTGCCAGAGTATTTTAAAGCAGTCTCCTACAGCATCTCATTTGCTTGTATGATCTCATTTTGATAATTAGCTGTAACAGATTTTATATACAGTGTTAGGCAAAAGTAGGTTTATAGTTGTGAGTGCTCAAAACACAGAATTTATTCTTTATTATTGATACAACTAATCATTGTATTATTTTCCATACAAACAACTGTAAACTTACTTTTGCCCCACCCTGTATATATTATATTATCTTCAATTCTATTCTCATACCCAGAAAAATAAACAGTAGTTCCTTAAAATCATTTAATACCTAGAAACCCTCAAACTCAGCGTATTCCAAACTGCTCTCCTCTTCCCCTCCCCCTCTGCCAGGGTCTTCTTTTTCCAATGAGTGGGTTCATCGTCCACCCAGCTGACTGAACCCGTGGCTTCTTCCCTTCCCCCCCTCACCCCTTACATTAATAAGTGTCCCATCCCAGTTGGTTTCACCTCTCCATCTTCAGTTACACCCAAGAAAGACCCAGAACCTTCTAGTTCCCATGGTTGGCTGTGATCCCATCAGAAAAGGGGTGCCTGGGGATCAAATCAATCTACTCCCCAACCATATGGAGAGAATTCTGCTCAGAGGCCACCCTCCCCCAAACTTCCAGATCTCTCCAGTTCTTCCCCAGACCTTCTAACCATAACCAACTTGGGAAAAAGGGTACATAGCAGGATTAGAAGGGAGAGACCTGGAGTCAGGAAGATACACTAAGAGGCCATTGTCAGTGGGAGGTCAGGCTTGAGAAGATGACCATGAGACCAGAAAAGAGGAGGCAGGTAGGAGACATTCAAGTGCACAGGGAACTCAGTGATGGTAGTGGTTAGAAACATGGGCTCTATGGCTTGGTACACCCACTTTGAATCCTAGGTCTACCATTTACAACTTGAACTGGTTGTAGACACCCTCTAAACATAGTGTTCTCTGTGTAGTGGGGAAAGTATGTATGCCACAGGGTTGTTGTGAGGATTCTATGAGACAACTAATTCATTTGAGGTGCATAACACAAGGCTCAGCACATAATAAGTAATCAAAATATAACGGCCTTTATTTCCCACCCCCCTTGCTTCTGGCTTATGCTTTTCATTCTCAAACGAGAGTCGTGATTGGTAGACTTCTAGGACAGCCCCCAATAATCACTGCTTCCCAGTATTCACATCCTTGTGTAATTACTCCTCTCCTTGGGTATGGACTGGACCTTGTGAATTGCTTCTCACTAATAGAATCGGCAAAGGTGACAGGATGTGTTAGCTTATAGAATATTGGGACTTCCATCTTCCCAGCAGACTCTCCTCCATTACTTTCTTGGCTTGTGAATGAGAAACGAGCTGCCATGCTGGCCAAGCCCACGGGGCTAAGAATTGAGGGTGGCCTCTGTCCAACAGCCACCTAGGACTGAGGCCCTCAGTCCAGCAGAACTGAGTAGGAACTGAATCCTGCCAACAACCATGTGGCTTAGAAGCAGATTCTTCTTCACTGGAGCCTTCAGATCATACCCCAGCCCCGGCCAACTGTGTCCTTCACCGCAGCCTGGGAGGGACTCTGAAGCAGAGAAGCCAGCTGAGCTGTGCCCAGATTCCTGACCCACGGAAATGATAATAAATGTGTGTTGGTTTAAGCCACCAAGTCTGGTCATTTGGTATAAAGTATAACCAATACGAAGAGCCAAAGTCTTTCATTACACAAAGTAACTACTGACCCCGTGGTCTTGAACTTGGGCTAAGGAGACAGCATCTGAACATTAAGAGTTCTGACAGGAGGGGGCCTCTGACTCAGCATCCACCCATTATACAAGCTTCTTTTAACCAAAAACCATACTCATAGTGTGACCGGAATGAATATAGTTACGGTGATAACTGGACATAATAGCTTGAGTGTGGACTGCCCTGGAAGATCTTCAGTGCGTAGTTCCTTTAATTCCAATTTTACTCTAATCTTCCAAGGTTTACTTCTCCCAGATGGGTCCAGCACAGCCGAGGTGGTGAGCTAAGGCCATCGTCCCTGTGGCTTGGCAAGGAACCAGGACATCATCTACGAAACACACCTGAAACTTAAAGTCACAGAACCATGTGTTCTTCTTTTATAGGCGTGCAGCAGAAAAGCCTCTGAATTGGGTCCCAGCTGCCACTAACTACCTGAGTATGACTTTGGGCAACTCTTCCCAACCTGCTTTGCCTCGTTTATAAAACAAAGGAGGCTCATGGAGTTGCTGTGGGCATCACGTAAGAACTCGGCTATTAACCTTTCTACGCTTCAGTTTCTTCACTGGTCAACTGAGGACAATAGGACCTACCTCACAGGCTGTGAGAATTAAACAAGAAAACAGACATAAAGCACACACAGCAAAATGGGTGACTCGGGGGATGTCAGCTCTCATCACCATGGTTACCATGACCTGGGCAGACCCCGTCACCAACCATGATGTGCTGTACATCTGTAAACTGTTACTGACACTAAGTTCTCGAATACTGGCTCAAACAAAAAGTGAACGAATGAGCACTATTACACTGGCCATGGTCAGTCCGAAGGAGGCTGGAAGGCCACGTTAAGCACAGTTCCCTCTGCTCAGCCTCAGGATTGAGCAACAGAGATTCCAGCCCTCAGCCACATCCTCGATAAAACCCACACAGGCATCCCTCCGAGAGCCTCCAAGAGCCGCTGACTGTCTAATTGCTTCGTCAGGAGAGGTTCCCGTGCTGTCACCTGTATCTCTGTCCTTGCTCCCACCTGTACTGTTAACAGATTTCTCACCCTCTCAGCATTTGTTCCTTGAATGTCGCCCACGTGGACCTTTGGGATCACCCAGTGGTTAGTCCCACTACCATTTTTCTTCCTGGTTGCCCACTCATCATGCATTTCCAGCCTGGCTGGTCTAATTAGCCCTCCTCTTGCTTAGGCCTGATTATCACATTTTCCTGGGGTTGTAATGGCCCCAGGGTACCGCCATAGACCTATGCTTAATCACTCACATCCACTTCAAAGCCATTTTATTCTGAAGTAGCCAGATTCTATCCAGTGAGCGAGGCCTAATTACTCTGTGGTTCCCCATGGGGTCGATGCTGGAATGTGCTCTTTCCATCCACAGCCAGCCACGATTTTGTGTTTGATCATTTCCTCTGCCAGCCACCAGAGACACCCCTGAAAGAGGTAAGCAGGCATCTCCAGGGAGTCCTTGCCCCTTTTATGGGTGGCTTTTGGTTTACTTTAGTGGTAGAACCTACCTGCCCCTCTTCAGCTCCCCTGCCACCATCTCGATCCAGCGTACCATCATCTCACCCGATTTCCAGGTGCATCCTGCAACCAGGCTCGTGCTCCCAAATCCTTTCTCCACGCTATGGCTGAGGGTTTCTTCCCAAAGGCAGGGATTTCAGGGGTGTCCCACAGCCTTTAGGATAAAACTCCACCTCCTTACAGGTGCCTTTGCAAGGCCTCAAAGGAGCCGGCATTACCTCCAGCCTGCCTTCCCACTTCCGAGCCCTCTCACGGCTCACACCTGCCATCTCTAACTTCGCTTCAGACCTCCCACATCCTCTTCGCCTGGTTGCCTTCACTCTACCCTCTCGCACCCTGCTCTTCCTCACAAGCAGCCCATGTCAACTGATCAGGTGGTGGCTTAGGGGTAAATTCCTCCAAGAGCTTGACAGACACATTCCTGCTGGCCAAGTAGCCGGCTCCATACCCCACAGTGATCTGCATTTCCCTCCTCACAGCACTCCACACACTTTCCACAGTTGTCTCACTGGTCTTCCCCAGCAGCCCTTTGCAAGCTCTGGAGTGTGGGCTCCATGCCTGCTAGTCACCGCGGTAGCCCTGGCACCCAGCGCAGGGCCTGCCACACAGTGGGTGACAATTCATATTTCTTGACTGAGTCAGTACCTTTTCCACCACTGCTACGAAGCAGCAGAAATAATAGTGGAGGTTTTTATAGCATTTCTCTTGGTAAGATATTTACTGACCCAGATAACATTCCACACGAAACACTAATTTTTGGCTTGAACAGAAGACTTAATTACCACTTTCTGGCATGTCAATGAGTTTTTCTAATTTCTTTCATGCTTCACAAGTTTCCTGCATCCTATGAATGGCTTTGAAATATGCCCCCTCTCTCTCACACACACACACACACACACACACACCCTTTTCTTCTGAATTATTTTAGGTTAATTCTTGGCCAGTTTCTACGTGAAGTACTTTGAATGCACCATCTCCTTTCATCTTCTCACTAAGCGTGTAAGGAAGGTATTATTCTTCATCCTCACAGGTAGGAAGCCTGTCCTTGCACAGGACATTCCACATCCGCTAACAGCCACACGCCTGCGCATTGATCCCTAAGGCTGGGACCCCCAGTGACCCTTCCTGTCCCCACGTCGGTGGGTTCCACACAGTTCTACTTGAGGAGTCCCTTTACTAGCCTGTGCAGGTGTTTATTTATCAATTACATTTTAGAGTGAAACCTGTCTGCTTCTTGAGGCTAGAAAGTCACCTGTACCGCTTACCTCACAGCACAGCGTGGGAGCACGGAAACTTAACATATTCTCTGCAACATCCATTCACCCAAAAGTATTTATTAAGGCTTTTTACAAAGCAAGGTTTCCGGGCTAGAGCAACCCCGTGACTCAGATGAGGAGCAGCCGAGACAGGTGGACAGAGTGGGCGCAGTGCTGGAGACACAAATTGGAGAGTTTTGAACTATATTTTTAGGACTGTTAGCTCTTTAAAGGCCACCACCCATATTTCTCCACACTTCTGAGGCCTTTGCCGGCCCTCTGGGTGCCAGCACCCAGGACTGTCCCCAGACACACATCCGGGGGCTGCAGGAAGCCTCCTCCACCTGTGGGTGGGAAGCACCTGGCCCCTAGCCCAGGCTGTGCCTCTCCTGCCCCGGCCAGCTCCCCCTGTCCTCTACTTCTTCCTCTGGGAGCACTTGATAAATCCTGCACACAGCTCCTTGTCTCACGGCCTACTTCCGGTGCACCAGGACCCACATCCCTCTGTAAGGCTTATTATGAAAAACAACCTGCCTCTGTGCCCCCTTGGCCCCCATCCCAGGCTCCCTCCAACTTCTTGTTCTCCAGAAGCAACCACTGTACATTCCTCTTTGCTTTTATTTTTCAGCGTGTTCCTTTACGTCTCTAGATAACACAGTGTTGCCTCTGGTTTTTCCGTGTTAGGCATTTTCAATGGATTTCCCCTGTGAAGGTTAAGACACACACTCACACACACTTCTCACTCCGTTCTCCTAGATGTTTATAAAATAACAATGTGAGGTTGCTCTTATATGGAACCGATGGCACAGGAGGCATTACTGTACACATTTCACATGTATTCATTTATTTATCACTCCCCCAAGCCCGGGGCTCTCCATGTCCTCATTTTACAGATAAGGAAAGGCCCCACCACACAGTCGATAAGTGCATTGGGGGGACGTGAAGGTGGTGGTGGTGCAGGTTTGCCCCGGGGCATTCTGGCTTCAGAGTCTGCACGCTCAGTCGACTCGTTATACTGCAGGATGATGCCATAATTTTAGTCAAGCCAGGCTTCCATATTTTTACTAACATGACTATACCAATGCCATTAACATCTGCTCCATGCGATAAACTGGGATTTCTCTTTCCTTCTTGTAAATCTTTATTTTAACCATGGGATTAAAATCCTGAGGGAAAAAAATTTTAAACTTAGAATTCCATATTTAGCCAAACAATCAATTAAGTAGGAGGATAGACAAAAGATATTTTTATATGTACAAGTTCCCCCAAATTTTACTTCCCTGTACTCAGGAAGCTACAGAGTGCCCTACCAAGATAAAAAGGAAAAAGGAGGAAGAAGTGGGCCCAGGAGCAGGAGAGGGGGGACGTGACCTTGTGGATGACGAAGAGAGGGGATCAGGAGCTGGGTTTCTCGCTGGCCTTCTAGCTGTGTGGTCGCTTCTTCTGCACCTCCATCTCCTCATCTGAAAAATGAGGATACAGTGAGAGGTTATCGGGATGAGTAAATGAGATATTCTGTGCAAGGGCTCACATTAGGGCTCTTATTGAATTGGGGGCTTGAACACCCGCATTGACTGCTTCCTTCTGAAGCCCTAATAAAATGACAGAAAGGAGGTTTCCCAAAAAAGCATGTTATCCCAGAAGGACAAAAGAGCCAGAGGCAACTTGTTCAAATGGTATTTGAACAAAAGTTTGGATCCTAGAAAGCAGGAATTTGGATAGCAAGGGATTGAGCAGAGTCAAGAAGTCAAAAAGAGAATTAAGTAAGTCAATAATATATGGTAAGCACTCAGAACACTCAAAGGCAGGGAAACTACTCTGTAGGCTTTTAGTCTGGTAGAAAAAGAAAACACTTTGGAGATAATGAGATAAATCCAGAATTTTCCTAAAAACAGGGATTTACTGCAGCTGGTACTGCCTAGGAATGGCAGGGGAAGAAATGTGAATGTGTCTAACATTCCTAATGGAGAGCAAGTTCTTTTTTAAAAAAAAAAAATTTCTTTATTTATTTTTAGAAAGGGAAAGAGAGGGAGAGAAACATCCATGTGTGGTTCTCTCTCGTGTGCCCCCTACTGGGGACCTGACCTGCAACCCAGCCATGTGCCCTGACTGGGAATCGAACTGGCAACCCTTTGGTTCCCAGGGTGGTGCTCAATCCACTGAGCCACACCAGCCAGGGCCAGACAGCAAGTTTTGAATTACACCAGTTTGGGGAGTTGGTAAAGGAGTTATCACTACAAAAAGCCAAAGGGAATAAGTTGTATATTGAAAACCATATGAAGATTTGCCAATGCTGCACGTGGGGGAGAATTTCAGGCAGGACAGCAGCCTCATTTGGAGACTGACACAGCATGAAACCTACACTGAGTCAGCCTGCAGTTTTCCTCGGTGAAAGGAGCAGGCTGTTCTCAGCGGCCCTTGCGGGGGGGTGGGGGGGGGGTGGGCAGGAAGGGACAGGTACCAGAGGCTGCAGTCATCTGGCATGGAGGGCAGCCAAAGGCACTGAGGGTTTCTTACTCTGCAAGGAAGGAAGCCTCAAGTCCATGCTTCAGACTGACCACCTGGCCCTGATGACACCTTGCCCAGGGCTCGGGGTTCTTCAGAAACACAAATTTGCCCTGGATCCCACGTTGCTTCTGAGAAGAAACCATGCAGAGCCATCTTGTGGTGGAAAAAAGATGCACAGGTTTCAGCCTAAAAACTCCACTGGCTTTTGTATGACGCTACAGGTGTAAACACATCTGCATGCTATTGTATCTCGATTCCTCCCGTCCTCAGGCAGCACTTCAAAGTGGTCAGCAAATGTTGACAGCCATCTCCACTTGTCCCGTGAACACATTTACCACAGGTAATTAACTTAACTGCCTGATAAAAATGTAATTGGGGTGCTGTAATGCCAGCCATTGTCTGAGAGGAGTTTGATGGACAGCGACTTATGTTGTCTCCTTGGTTATCTTTATAGGCACATAATCAAATCCAAATTTGATCATTTGTTTGTGATTTGATTAAAGTAAACAGCCAAATTGGGGAATCATGATCCTGAGAGACTGATTATTTGCTTCAATTGCATGGTTTGGATTTTTGTGCTGTTAGAAAGTGAGTTTGGTCAGAGGGCTCTCCACTGCTGCCAGGGCTGTGAAGCCACATTTTCTGTGAGGCAGGACCCTCGCCCGCCAGAGACGACACAGGCCTGGAGCATCCCTTTGCACACTGAAGGACGTGCACCTCTCTCGATACTTCAGTCAGGTGAGCCTTTCCTCACATTGCAAACAGCAGCCACACACTGCTGTCTGTGGGAGCCCATTGAGTGGACCCCACCCCCACCTGGGGGCATGTGTGACAGACTTGAGTAGGGATTGCCAAGCACCTGCACCTGAGTACTGGGTGGTCGAAGCGCCAACATCAGCTGCACCTACAGGACTGTTCTAAGCAGCCTGGACAGTAACGAAGAGCTTCATCCACTCGCCTCCACTGTGGCTGATGATACCCACTTCAGCCCTCACGTGAGCAAGTCACCTGCCACCTGAGCTCAGGCGTGCTCTTGTCCTAGGCACCTATTGCAAGAGATTTTTTAAGAAATGTGATGACTGATGAGGGTTTTACTCATACCCAGAGAACAGTCAGGAGGCACCAGATGCTTCCCTCTGATTTGGGACACTTCTCAGCTACCTCTCCCAAGCTCGGAAGAGGAGACCTCTGGGCTGTGTTTAGGAAAGTCTAGCCTCAAGACCACAGGATAATTTGATGTTTCCAGACACTGAGGAGCATCCCTAACCCAGACCAGGGATAATCTGCCACAAATGGCTTTGGCCATGCCTTTGAAGTCAGCTAAGGCAGAATTCAGTTAGATTTTTGAAACAAGTAGTTTTCCCCATATCCTTAGGGCGATGTAGAATATTTCCTGCTCCTCCACACTCATCTAGCCCTCAACCCCCATCCATGCCAATCTGACCTTTGCCCAGCAGACGCAGAGGCGCCTGCCCAACCTCAGCCCTTGGCCTACATGGGCCTTGAGCCTGCTGACTTCCTGCCACAGCATGCTGGCCTTGCCCATGATTCAGCTCCTGGCTCTGCTGGTCTTACCCTGTCATCTCATTGCTCCACATGTGCCACGTAACACCCATGTCTCCCCAGGGAAGTGGTAAGTGCCACAAAGGCAATGGGAAAAAGTGTAAAACAGGATTCATTTGTTTGTTTAATAAATACGGAGTGCCTGCTCTGGGCCAGTCACTGCTCTAAGCCCTGGGAAGACAGCAACGAACCAGAGAGTCCAAAGCCCTGTTCTCATGGAGCTTCTGTTCCAGCGGAAGACAGGCAGTGAACAAAGAAGTATGTCGCATTCTAGATGTAGAATCTGAAGCATGGTCCAAGGTCATCCAGGACTCTAGGGACCAGAGATGGGAATAAAATCAGAGTCTTCAGTGGTGAGAGTTGGTCAGACTCCCCAGCTTCCCAGTTCACTGTGCACCTCGGCACACTGATGTACCTGTGTCAGGAGGCACGTTTGCAGACGAGGTTCAAGCTTTGAGAATCTGTGCAGTTCTCAACATCTTAGATACTCCAGTTTCTAATCCAGTGATTCTCACAAAATATGCAGCATTTGTCCCACTGGGGGACTTGATTAAGAGTGGGTCTTGGTCATGACAAGGCTATTTCCGGCTGCCTGATAACACCTTGTACACCCACCTCACACAGCAGCCCAGAGGCAGGAGGAAGTCAAGGAGGTTGCCTGCGCTTCTGATGTCAGATTCCCCTCAGCAAACACAGCTCACTCTATAGAACAAACAGGATTACCCAGTTACCTTATGGGCGAGAGAGAAGGAACTTCACCCATCATTAATGTTTTACTACCTTTCTCAAAAAGTGTAACCTTTAACCCCAAAATCAACTCTAAACCAAAGCTGAGGAGGTCCGGCTGCTGGGGCAGTTCCGGGTGCCAGTCTGTCACCCGGCCAATGCTGTTTCAATCAGAAGAAACAAATAAACAGAAAGATAAGCTCTTTAAAATGCACTCGAAGCAGACCCAGAACTCCCCAAGCAGAGATAACCAGCCGCTGTGCCTTGTTGGGATGATAGAGGGCTGTCTGCCCAAGTCCCCTCCAGCCTGGGACACAGATGGGCCTCTGTAGAGACCAAGAGCAAGGGAAGCCCTTCCAAGGCCTAGAGAAAGCACAGCCTGGTGCTGACTGCAGAAATTCTGTGATTGACTTGGCCCCGGCACCACTGACTGATCGATTACCCGAAGGATTTGTGTTTCTACAAAGATGCCACACTGATTGTCCTAACTACCAGCGAGGACCTTATTCAGCACAAGGACTCCAAAGTCTGAGCCAAATTGGATGCAGAGGGCATTTATGTGTGAAATGTCAGGGATACCACAGAATACCCGGGAGCCTGTGGTGCGTGGGCTTACCTGGATGCACAGCCCACCTGTGCTGAACAGGCCCTACCTTCTGTTCTAAAAATGACAGGCAGTCCCAGACACCTTCGTTTTTATAGATAACTAATGCCTAATTATTTGTGACCTAGGAAGTGAGTCCTTAGGAGTTGGCACAATTTATTATTTATGAGCTAAAATGAGCACAGGACTAAAATATACTAAAGGTTCCACTTCGGTTCCGGGACATCTGACTGCCGAGCAAGGGTTGGCTTGTGCTGCTTAGGGAGGGGCGCTTTGTCATGCGCGCTGTCCCGAGTTGCTCCTGATTTTCATAACTGCTGCCTTTCTTGCTTTTAAATTATAACTTACTGTTGGTTTAGCTTCGTCACTGTCAATTTAGTTTGCTGTCAGTTGTTGGATCAGCCCTGCAGTGGGCAGTGGTGTATCCCGGCCCCTGCCAGCACTTCCCAGTAACTACGCCTTAACACAGAAACGCACTGAGGTTCAAAGGTGAACCCACGCCCCTACTGCTGAATTTAAAATGTGCCTAATTCTGCCGAATGTATTTGAGGAACTTTTTCATGTGCCATATGGAAACTAATTGAGGCAGGTAGGCCCGGAGGTGTTTAGCTTGTCAAAGTGGGCTGCCGTTAGGAAAGTTCTGGAAGCCACTGCCCTGGAAGTCTGGAATCACCCTGCAGCGGTGTGTGCAGCGGTGTGTTAGTGCGTGTCGGCAACGGCTCCGGGGATAAAAGCGTGTGTGAGTGATGCATTTACATTTGGGTTTGTTATAAACTAACCGATGTGGGAGAGGTGTGACACACAGTCGACAATAAAAAGAATGCAGCACTGGCGACGGTGAACTCCATAGGCCTCTCAAGAACGCTTGCCGTGGGTTTTGCCGAATCCGTGTGGGTGTGGCCAGGCCACAGCGACAACCAATAAGCAGGGGTAGTGCCTGCAGAAAGGTCGATTGATGTTTCTGTTGGAGAGCAAGACAAAAGTAAACCAACAAGACTATGTCCAAACTTCAGGTATTTATTAATGATAATATGTGAATTCTTTGTAAGTCAGGTGACATTTTCAGTCACGGGAAGAAGACACTTTCAGTTTCCCGACTATTCACAGTGTGACAGCTGTCCACATACGCTTAGGTGTAATGTGCATTGACATTTTCTCCGTCACCTTCGTAGATCTAGTCTAGGCGATCAACAGAACAATAAAGCAAGCCTTGATTCGTAACATTTTGCTAATTTCTAGGTGCAAACACTCGCACCCACGCCGGCTCGGTGGTCAGTTTCCATCTACTGGCGTGAGACTGACGTGACGTCACTGAACGCAGGGCTGGGAAGGGATGCCCGGTGGGAACCCTGCGCAGCGCTCCCACCGCACTGCCGCCACTGGCGCAATACCCAGGGGGCCTCGAGAGCACAGAGAGTAAAGGGCAGAAAAAGTCAAATGGGAGGTGATCAGCTTTGAGTATTCCCACCTTCGTTTTTTACATAATTTCCTTATTAATAATGGCTGCATTTAATAACTGACTTGGAACATTCCTGAAGATTCTGGCGAGCCTGCACCAGCCAGCCAGGCACACTCCTGAGTTCGGGGCAGTGAAGGTAGCTGTGATTTAGGACGGTTATGCTTTCAGACATGGTGGTTGTGTTTCCCATTCCAGCTTCCCTCAGTTTATAATCTGGCCAGCATCTGAGCCTGGCCTCAGCCCCATCAATGTCAGCCCCCACCTTCTGTCACAGTCCTGGGCCCTGTGACCACCCTCCTCCCCCTTCCCCCCTCCCCCCACCCTGGGACTGAGCCGCGGCTGCACAGCCTGGTGGCAGGGAGATGGGCCGAGGCAGGTCTCTGCTTGCGGCCCCGCAGGAAGCACAGCCCCGCCATAAAGAGGAAGCGCTAGGAGCAGTTTAAGCATTAGGAGAGTGCCAGCCGGTGACTGAAAGCCTAGCGCAGCCATAAAAATCTGCCTGGGGTTACATCTTGAGAAACAAGGTGTTGGCTTTTAAAGTGTTTAATTTTCTCTTCCTTAAAAACTGAACCAAAAACTTTAATTACAGGCACCTCATAAAACTCAAATTCCAGTATCAAAGGGCATGTCCAAGGGTAGGTATGTATGATTCATACATCTTGCATGCTGTATCAAATGAATAAAAATCATTGTTACTCTGCAAAACTGCACTAATTCTTTGATTGGTCGGTGGAGTTTTTAAGTTTTATTTTTCTTAGTATCTAATTCTTAATGACAACACATCTTAATGTCTTCATGACAACACATCTTAGTGCCTATTTATTTAAACATAGAACAAGTCAAAAACATTTCCCCATCTCCCACTCCCATTTTGTCGCTGAAGTGAGCTGGGATCCTGCAGGCTAGTGACCGCTGCCCCCTTGCTCTCCTCTCTCTGGGACCGGGCTCGACAAGTCCAGCCTCGCCCTCTACTGCCCGCCATTCTGGCGAGGAGGCAAGCTTCAGTTTGTAACTCTTCTCCGAAGAACCCTCCCCTGTGATCTTCTTGGGATAAACAGTTTAAAAAAAAACAAGCAAACAAATCATCAATTTGCAAGCCGTTCTGGAGTTTTAAACACAAACTCTTTGAAAGATATTACAGGAAAATATATTTAAATCGATACCTTCTATTTGTAGTAGATAGGTAGTAATAGGTTGAACCAGAAAAAATCAAACCAATTCTTCTTAATCTAAAAAGCCTGGAAAAGTAGGCAGTCTCGTAGCTCCCTTTCTTTTAGCCAGGGGAGACGCAATCTTGAGCTACGCTGGTCTGGTTTCCCAGACCTCCCTGGAGAGGAAAGAATGCAGGTGGCACTGGCTGAAACAGAATTGTCACCCATAGTTTGAACGACTTTAATATGATAGCAGTTATGTACATTCAAACAGACTCTTTTCCTCGTGCCCAGATGGTGTGTTGACATAAGTGCTTTCATGAAAAGGTCTTTGGACAACAAATGCATTTTAGTTTTTGAAGGAGGAAGCATTTCTTGTTGGTCTTAATTGATGAGGTTTAAATGTTCCCTTTTTTTTTCTAGTAAATCTGCCTCTCACCCATCTCATAGTGTTAATGCCCTGGGTGTGGTGGGCTGAGGGTGCCTGGTGTCACAGTCTGCCCACATCTCCTAGGGGCTTGCTGAATCACCCTGTCCCTCTGGACCTCCATCTCCGTGTCTGTTTTATTGGCACCCTAACAAGCAGCCACTTCCCTCCTGTTCCTCAGGAGGTCGAAAGCCCAGTAAGACAAGGTGTGTGAGCCTGCCGTACCTCAGACATGCTGCAGCTCCTATTTCCCCAGCCCCCGCCCATGTGGGGTGAGGTTCTCCAATTGGCCAAGAATATAAAACTGGCTGTTTAAACAAAAGACTCTTTTATGAGCTTATGCAGGTATCTAGGGGTGGACCACAGTCAGTGGATTTGTCTTTAAACACTGAAAGTCCAAGTTTTCCTCTGAGGCTGGAGAATAAGAAGGGGGTGGGGGTGAAGCTGGGCCTCATCCTGGAACATGGAACTGAGTAAAACAGTCACCAGCAGCACCTTGGAATATCTAGCTATGAACCCTAGCACATCATTCATTCCACAGGAAGCTGTCGACTAAGTAATTCTTAATCCAAAGTAGAAAACAATCCTCTGAGTATGTGCCCCAAATAGCTGTAGGTAAATGGCTAAAGCAGCTGACATAAAATTCAAATTAACTTATGAAGAAACCGTTATGCCTTTCAGCAACAACAGCCTAAATCAATAAAAGCACCAAAAAAAGCCGTAAGAGAAAATGGAAATCTCTGTAACTTTTGTCCAATCCAGAAATTCGGGACATGTTTGATGAGGACTGAGAATCGACAGCATTTCTCAGGACAACATTAATAAGTGTAGCTGAATAGGATTATGATTCGTGGTCACATAGCTCCTCACTACTTTCAAAGACAAATAATAACTGAGACAATAAGGACAAAAGTATAACAAAAATGGAAATTTAATAAATATGCAGTAAACAGTTTTACGTTGAGAACACCAACTATCTTACATATTTGGATCAGTGTGGTAAAATACTCCTACACTGTACGGGCCAGATCACTGATATATGGGCATATGTCATACTTTGTGCTTTTAAAACACAAAGCCATATATTTAAGCTTTCTTCAAAAATGATGAGGAACTGTGTTATTCCCAATGTACAGATAAATAAATTAGAAATGATAAGTCAGGTCTCTAGGTTCCCAGGTTACTGAATTGCCCACCTTGAAGGTGTCACAAAAGCTGTTTTCTGAGATCCCACACTGGCAACGGGGGGCCTGAAAGAAAAGTGGTCCTTCTCAAACTGCCACCCCGGCCCCATCCCTCCCTTTGTCCACTGTCCGGAGGGTCAAGGCCAAGAGCGTTATGAGATGTCATATGAGACAACTATTCGGTTTGCCTAACTCCTTGGTAAGGGAAACCACAAAACGTGTGTTTTTGCAGAGGGATGGCACTGATAACTGTAGGTGAGATGAAGAAAAATGTGATCGTTCTAATGACTGAAAATTATTTGAAAACAGTTGTGTATACACACACATAATAAAGAAGGCAGAGGCGGAACGGCACGAGAAGAGACGAGGGAACAGGGAGAAGAAATGCTCCTTAAAGTGGGAAAGAGCAAGAGGTACGATTAGGAAATAAACATTGTTTATTGGTCTCCAGGCATTTAATGACTATAATTCTGATCACAACTCTTTCAATGAATCTATTTATTCTCTCTTACATATTCTTTAACTTTTTATTTTTAAAAATTGTGGTGAAATACAAATAACACAACATGTATCATCCTAAGCATTTTCAGGTGCCTAGTTAAGTGGGCAGTACCTTCAGATTATCAGGCCACCCTCACCACCACCTGTCTCCAGGACTCTTTGTACCCTGCAGGACTGAAACTCCACATCCGTTACACACCAGCTCCCCATGCCCACCTCCACTCAGCCCTGGAGACCATGATTCCGCCGTCTGTCTCTGGACTTGACCCCTCTCTAGGTACCTTACGTAAGTGGGAACAGACCATATTTGCGCTTTTGTACCTGGCTTATTTCACTTAGCACAATGTCCTCCAGGTTCATCCGTGTTGTGCTATTTGTCAAAATTCCTTAAAGGCTGAATACTATTTTGTTGCATATACCACATTCTGTGTATTCATTCACCTGTCAGTGGACACTTGGATGGCTTCCACTCCTTGGCTATTGTGAGTGACGCTGCTGTGAACATGGTGTATAAATATGTGTACAAGTCCTTGTTTTCAATTTTGTGGGTATATATACCCAGAAGCAGAGTTTTTGGATTATATGGCATTTCTATTTTTTAACTGTGATTAAAAAAAAAGTCCCACATAACATAAAATTTATCATCTTAATTTCTAAGTATACAGGTCAGTAGTGTTAATCCACTCTTAATTTTTTGAGGGACCACCATACTTTGTTACGTAGTCCATAATACAGCCTTGTATTATTCATCATTAGCAAATGAGATAATGAGGCTCTTAAAAGAGTACATTTAAATTTAATAAATGTCAACTAAATAACAACAGCAAGGATAAAATAGTAATAATAATGATGCAATTTGGGGACAATTCATGGGGTACTTTCTGTGTGGGACACTATAGAGGGCATAAACCTGTAGAATGTGCTCTTCCTTCACCACCCTTATAATCTCCCTGGAAATACAGACACATGGGTCTCCAACTTGTACTTTAAGCAGGAAGCATGCTGGAGCTAGGGCAAGGGTGAGCAGGAGCCCATCAGCAGCATCTTATCCCAACTCTGGGGTCAGTAACATGACAGCAGTGGCTTAAAGTCAGTCAGGGGGAGTGTTTACACCACAGGAATGACAAACATGACAAATCAAGACTCATCCCCTGCCCCCCCGCAAATTGCTGGTTGTTAAGCATTTACCAGCATACTACTGATCACACCTCATCAAGGACTTTCACAGACAGAAGATAACCAACCTGGAAGGAAGGTAAGTGGAAGAATGTCTGTGCTTAGGAAGCATCTGCTCACGGACTCGGCTCTGTCTTGCGGTTTTCGTTGTCCATCACAGATTTGCCTCCCAGCTCCAGGCCCTGAAGGGGAAACGACAGTGGGGGCAGGTCTGCGGAGCAGCCAGGACTCTTCCGCACATCCCTCTGTCATCAAGGCTGAAGTCCCCGTGTGCTGGGATCTAATCAAGTGTGGAAAACTCACAGACCGTCTTTACCGTGGGAGTATCACAGCACAGCACTGCGAAAAGTCCCGTGTTCCAGACGGGAAATCTCCCTACCCTGGACATTTTTCTATTCAGCTTAACCTAAATTATCAAAATCACTAAAATCAAACTCATCCTTTGAAAGTTATCAGATTTATTGATTTGCATTAGAAGAAAAGAAGTGGAGGTCCACATTCTCCATTAATTTCATTTCTTCTTGCCGTCATTACATAAATTGCCTTTAAAACAATTATTGAACCATTAAATGTTTATGAAAGACATTCGTTGTTCAAATAAGACACTGTTGCTTTTTGTCTGTACTTACACAGTCTTAAATCAGTCACACCCGTAAGAGGGGAAGGGGATGGAGGCTTATCATGTATCCTCGGATAGAGGATTTCTAGCCAGCTGGAGCATCCGGTGAGATTACTAAAGCGTTCTCAGTAACTACCTATATTTGACTTTGGCACCTTTTTAAAAGTCAGAAGAGACATTTGCAAGGAGCCATAAAAGGTCATTACATATGCAGAACAATTGAAGCCCCTCAGCATCTGGGGGAGGAAACACATCTGTCTTGTCTATTTCTTCCCTAAGTGTCTCCCTGAATCAACTTTTATGGGGGTAGGGGAGGGAGTAGAGTGTCGTAAATATCCCATTCTGTTGGAATCCAAGAGCTAACAATACCCCTGTGACTATAAACACATTCAGGAAAGAGGTGCACTCAAGTAAGCAGAGATCTTTGTGACAGTGGCCTCGGTGTGGGCCACAGGCCAGCTAATCACATTACCAGGAGCGCCAAGAGGTGGCCTGCAGACAGTGACATAAAGAGGGGGGGAAAAGCAGGACTAATCTCATTAAAAGCAAAGCTCAGATAGACGCTGCTTTCACTTAGCTGCTTAAAACGCCCAGTTTTCCCAGGACTGGGTCACCTGTGCAACCTCAGGGCGCAGGCGGTCCAGGAGTATTGTTCTGTGTGGCCTGGTGCGCTGCTCAGACCTTGTCTTCAGAGAATTCCTTTAAAGAAAACAGACCTCACCTCCCTGCCCCCAAACATGCCTTCTGGAGACAGTTTTCCTCATTATCTTATTTTCTGTTGACGGTTCCCTAAATTGTCTAAAAGCACTAAGTCCTCCAAAGACTTGAACAAAATGTCAAGTTCGGCACGTCTTCTGTGACTTTGAGGAAAGAATAACTTGAGTGAAATCTGAGGAAACGTGCTGGGTCAGTGATTCTCAAAGTACGGCCCATGGATCCCTGGGGGGCCAGAGATACTTTCAGGGGCCCCTCTAGTCATCCCTCTTCCAACTGCACATCTGTGTGAGGTGGGCTTTCTTACATGTGTCAATTCAACCAGCAGATCACAACAGACTGGAGCAGACATAAGAACTCAGCTCTTGAAGAGATTGGCAAACTAGAAAGCAAGACCTTAGAGATTTGCCAAGATGGGAAGCAATGTTACTCCTTTCACCAAATGTTTTGTTGTTTCCCCAAATATATTTACTTTTGATAAAAAATGCTGTTTATGTTAACATGTCAAGGGTTTGTTATTATTTTTAAGCAAATTAATAAAAGATTTTTTAAATTCCTCAGTTTTTGCTTCCAATATGGCAAATATAGGGGGTGGGTATAGCCCACACATCAAAAGCTCTTTGGGGTCTTCAAAAACTTTCAGGAATGTAAAGAGATCCTGAAACAAAAAGTTTCAGAATTGTCGCACTAGAAAGACTTAAAAATATTCAGCTCTAACATCGCTTATTGTTCTGGTAAATGTTAATTTGGAAGACCACGGACTGACAAACTTTTGGGCAACTGGGATTTTCCCCAGACTGCGCTAAAGCCAAAGCCTTCAATTAGCCTCTGAGCAGAGACATACAATATGCAAAGAATGAAGAACTGTCGAAATTCAGCTAAACCAGGAAAAGGGCAAAGAGGCACTATAAGCCATCCAAGTTCTGTGTGCCAGAGTTCGTTCTTTTTTACTGCTGAGTAGTGTTCCATGGCATGGACGTACAGTAGTTAAACTGTTCACTCGCCGAAGGACATCTAAGTGGGATGCAAATTTTGGCTATTACAAATAAACATCTATGCACAGGTTTTTGCATAAACACAAGTCTTCATTCATCACTTTAGGATAATTGTCCGGGCGTGAAATTAGTGGGTCACATGGTACTTTCATGTTTTTGTTTTTTTAAGAAACTGCCAGCCTGTTTCCAGGTGGTGCTACCACTTTACATTCATTCCCACCAGCAAGGTCTGCGTGATCCAGTTTCTCTGCAACCTCGTCAGCGTTTGGGGCTGCTCCAGTTTTTTTGTTTGTTGGTTTTGGTTTTATTTTGTTTTGTGGCCGTTCTGGTGAGTGTGTTGTTCAGATCTCATGGAGGTTTAATGTGCATTTTCCTAAAGGATAGTGACGTTCAACATCTTTTCAGGTGCTATTTTCCATCTGTAAATCTTCTTTAGTGAATTGTATTTTGCCCATATTTTATTTCGATTGTTTGCTTTTTTTAACCATTGAGTTTTAGGGTTATTTTTAAAATGTATTCTAGAGAGTAGCCTTTTGTTGGATATGTGATTTGTAAATATTTTCTCCTGGTTGGTAAAGCTTGCCTTTTTACCCTTTCCAACAGGGTCTTACACTGAGCAAAGGTTTTAAATTTTGACGTGAAATTTATCAGTTCTCTCTTTTCTGGATCATGTTTTTGATGTCAAGTCTACGAACTTTTTGACTAGCCCTTGATTCTCAAGATTTTCACCCATTTTTTTCTTAAAGTTTCACAGTCTTACATTTTATACTTAAATCTATTATCCGTTTGAAGTTAACTGTTGTATAAAGTGTGAGAATCAGGGTTTTTTTTTTTCCCTATAGATGGCCAGTTGTTCCAGCATCGTTTTTTGGAAGGTCATTCTTCCCTCCATTGAATTGTTTTCACACTTTTCCCAAAAAATAGTTTTGTGTATTTGTGTAGGTCTGTTTCTGGGTTCTTTGTGGGGTTCATTGATCAAGGTGTCTACCCTGCCACCAACACCACTCACTACATATTGTAATTGTTGTTGCTATGTAATACGCTTGAAAACAAGAAGACTGAAATGGATTATACTTTGAATATTTATTTGAGCTGAGTGCTTAGTCTTTATTTATCATAAATTATTAGTTAAAGTATCTGCATTTTCTTCACATCATGTCTATTACCATAGTTTATGTTTTCTGTTGAAATTTACACTTTTCCCCAGGTCCTGACATTTACTTTGTGCGGGCTACTTTCCTCATCTGTGAAAGGGGGGCGAGCAGTCCGTCCTTTGGAGTTTGCTCGTACTTTGCAGGAGGTACTGCCAGTGAGCTTGTATGAAATCACTTGCAAAAGGGACTAGCACAGCATCAAGCCTGCAATCAAGTCTCCACGCTCCCATCCTCGCTTCTCTTTGCTCAAGGTGATTCTGTCATTCATGCTGATAATATGTGGAACTGTCCATTGCATTTCTGTGACTTGTTCTTGCACCATGTGAAGTAATACATAGCTCTTCTGTAACAATCCACAATGCAGGGAGTATGTAGGTACTACATTGATCAAAGTTATAATCTAAAAACGCACCCACTACTGAGTCTCCGAATGGCTGAGAGCTGTGGCTGTCTGATGCCTACAGCATGGCAAACCCACAAGGGCCTCCGGGGCTGTGCCTGCAGTAGCAGTGAGGTCCCTTTCCCTCATTACTCACAGTGGTCCCCTCTTCCTTGCCCTACATACACACACGCTCACCCAAGTATAAAAGAGGAGTTGTACTCTACGTGCAAAAAAAATGCAATATATTTCAAGTTTGTATTTTTTTTAAAACCTCAATCTCTCCCCATGCACTACTATTTTCTCTATTTTATGTTTTCTCTTTATTAGTCATAATTTAACCTGGACTCATAGCTGTGTGTTTCCAAACTGTTAATTCAGCAAAAAGCCTGCTCTTGACACATTTAGATATTTTATTCTGTTATAGCTCTCTGGTTTCTCCAGTGGCCTTTACGTGAGCATGAGTTACACGATTCAGCAGCTTAAGGACTTTACAGCTACTTGTGTGGACAGTGACTGTTTTACGAGTCATATATTTTTATTTATAGACAATACAAGGGAAATTATGTTTCCCATAACATTTTAAAAGGACTTTAATTAACTTCTTATTTTAACATTCTAAATTGAGAAATGTAAAGCAAATCCAGCAAAGTGCAGGTAAATAAATGTTCAGTTTAATAAATAATTTTACATTGTTGAGCTGTGCACCGACCAACGAGGCTTATAAATGGTACATTTCCAGAACCCACGATGTTTCTGTGGGTCCCCTCTCATTTAATTCCCACTTCCTCCAAGATAACCACTCTCCTGCCTTCTGTGATGGCCCGGCTCTCTACGGCTGATTGTACAGCTGAACACAGCAGCAGTTTTCCCTACTCCTATTATTGTTTCAGTTTAGCACCCATGTACGCATCCTTGAGCAACATTGTTGAGAAATAATATGTATGTGTTCTCGTTCGTCTTGCTTTCTCCACGTCAGCACCTCTGCGGTATTCGTCCATGTCGCTGCATGCAGCCATGGTTGGTTCGCCCTCGCTGCTGCATGGCTCTTCAGCACACCAGCGTTCAACCAACATTTGCCCTTTCAGCTGCTGTGGGACGTTCGTTTCGTTTCCAGCGTTGGACTGCTGTGAACAGTCTCAGCCCATTCTTTTGCACTTGGGTGCAGCTGGACATGTGCACACATTTCTCTGAAGGATATTTTAGGAGCTGGGTTTCTGGGTTGTAGCAACTATGTATTTTTTCAAAGTAGTGATATCTATTAATGTTTAACAGGTAATATATGTGGCCAGTGTTGCATTGTAAAGGAACCAAGGACATATATGTGTTTCCCTTCTTCCTCACCCCAACACCTTGACTTTTGAAGTGCTGCTTCCTGGTGACCAAAGAACTCAGTCGTCCCCTCCTCAGACTACGCAAGTGACAGAGGGCACCGAACTGCAGGACGGAGTGCATGCTGGTTTTAACTGGAACAAGTGCTCACGCGTGGGAAGGGTGAATAAGGGGCTCTGTGGTCTGCAATCTGTAATGTTTCTGTTTTTATTTCCAGACCATTTTGTTTATTTTTCAATGACAGTTGATATTTAACATTATATTATATTATGTTAGTTTCAGGCATTATAATGGCTCTTTATTTCTAAAAAGCATCACCATAAAAGTGACATTTATGACGTCTTACTTATTTTGTCCTTTTGAAACACTTAAGAATTTCAAGGACCACCTGAAGCAACCTCCTAGCTCCATGCCAGGCTGGCAGGTACAAACTCTAACCTTTAAACCCAATTTTTCAGGGACTCACCTGGTGTGTGACCCCGGCACACCTCTGTCAGACCTCTGAGTCCCAGAAGAGGCCACGCCTCGGCCACAGGGAAAGGTTTAGGGGCGAAAACGTTTAGCAAACGCCCCGGCCCCGCGCCAGTCAATGCTCCGCAACCTGCGCGTGTCCACTTCCAGCTCCTGCGGCGCCCGCCTCCGACTGCAAACTTCCTTGTGCAAAGCTCCCAGTCTTTGCCCAGTCGGATTTTTTAAAAATCCCTGTATTGCTCCACCTTTCCAAAACCTTTAGAATTTGAAAGCCCTTTCTTATTTAAAAAACTTTTTTATTATGGGAAACTTTAAACTCGGATAATTGTACATACAGCAGTAAACAGAGGCCCAAGTCCCTGTCCTCCAGCTTCAGTAATGATCAGTGATGGCCTCCTGGTTTCATCTCTACCCCCTTCCACCACCAGGGCTCCTCGGAAGCAAATATAAATTATGATTCAATCTCTGATCACTTCACTGTATATCAGGATTACTTGGGAACAAACAGCAGTTATGATTTTATGGGTGATCATTTTACTACATATCTCTAAAGGATGGGGACTTTAAAAAGAACCCTCAGTACCAGTATCAAATACACAAGTTGACATTAATATCTTAATTTCGTAGTATGGGAATTTTCTTGGTTTTGATACAACTATATAGACATATATTTACCTGTAGATATATACTTATATACTTTTGTTTCACTTGAATGACTATGTAAATAAGATTTATGAGTGGTAGTTCTATTAATCTGCCTTAAAACTTTAAAATGTGACTTGTACAGAGGCAGGAGCAACTAGGAAAACCCTGGGGAAGAGCAACGATGGGGAGAAGAAAGGTTAGCCATGCCACACCCTGGAAGTACATGTGAAGCGACTGTAACGGAAACAGGTGGCTTTGGCCCAGGAGGAGACAGGCAGACCAATGGACCCGAGAAGAAAACACAGAAATTGATCAACTGCACATGAGAATTCACCTGCTGCAAAGGGGACAGTTCAAATCCATAAACCAGAATCAAGGAAAGTGCTCCATGTCTTAAAACCAGAAGTAAGAAGATAAATTCCTACTTATTAATAAATTTGCTTCTATAAAACAACACCACAATATTTTTTGCCATGGCATAAGGCTCTATTATAAAGTCAAAAGACAAAAGACCAATTAGGAAAGACATTTGACCTCCGATCACAGGTGGTTTTAAAGCCCAGCAAACCTCTGGCAACACGGATGAGGAATTAGGACACGGTCCACAAGACAGAACTGCGGGTGGTTCTCAGGTGTGTGAAAAGTCCTTCAACCTCCCTGGAATGGGGAGAAACCCAAAGTCAAATGACGCTGAGACGGTTTCTCTGCTGGCGGGCTAGCCGACGTGCGGTGGTTTGACCGCTTACAGCCTTAGCAAAGCTGGGAGGAAGTGGGCCTCTCACATATTTCTGGTGGGAGGGGAATTGGGCAAGATCTAGAAGTATTATATGTTTATTTACCCTTTGGTCCAGCAATTTCCCTTCTACACAGGGATAGCCCAAAATGATGCTAGTCAAAATGTGAAAATATATATGTACTATTTGTCATAGCGAACATCTGAAGATGACCCAGATGTCCACAACGGGAAACTGGTTAAATAAAGTATGACACTTTAAGCCATGCAGCCGTGCAAGTGAGTGAGGAAGATCTCCATGTACTGCCCTGGAAGGGTCTCTAGGAAGTATCGTCAACACAAAAAGCAGGGTAGAGAAATGTGTTCATTATATGACACTATTTATCTAAGAAAAGAAGACATTTGTAAAGAATGAATTTATGATATTTAAATTATATCTCAGTACAGTTATTGTAAATATATAAGCACTTAAAATTGAAAGAATAAGCCATAATTTTTAAATGCTTACTAACAGAGAGCAAATGGAGAAGCTATGGAATTTATTTTGGAGCCAGTAAATATTTTACACAGTTTGAAAGAGCAGAATTAAATAAAAAAAAACAATTCCTAAAAACTGAAATGAAAAGGTAACATATGGACCAAAGTGTGGACCACACAGATAGGAACTATGCAAATAACTTTAAAGCACTGCATTTGTCCGTTCTCCGTGGGAAATACCTGAAGGACCCAGAGAACTGAAAACAAAGCCTTACGGGTCTCGCTGTAATCCCACTGTTGAGGATCACATTGGCCCTGGCATTCTGAGACCGGAGTCTGTGTGTCCTGGGGCAAATCAAAGGAGAAATTATGCTGGTGTCTTTGGGGACTTTTCACTGTCATTGAAAGGAGATACAATGTAAGACTGATTAAGTGAAGTAAAATTCCTGTAATCCTGGGTTTAAATGGAACGATCAGATCATTAATTTAATCTTCAATCAGGAGTATGTGTTTTCTAGCTCTGTCCATGGCAGAGGCCTGGACACCGCGGCCCGCGTAGTGGTGGTCACCCTGCCAGCACTCAGACTGTGGTCACACCAGGGCTTTTCCCGCTGAAAGCATCGGGAGCCCTTGGAGAAACAGACCGTCGCAGGTGTGGGTCAGAAAATGTGCCCTATTTTCTCACACTACGAAGTGAAGAAGCTCAAAGTCTGCTGGGCTGGCATCAAAGGACTGGGAACCAAGCTGGAAGAGGCTCTCACCAGCCAAAGATAGAACAATGTAAGCATTCAAAATAAGTATGAAAAGTGTACTGAATTGAAATAGGTCAAATATGTTTAAATCCACGGGGTCACAGTGATACAAAAATCCCCCCTGCACAATAACAGCTCACTTGCTTACTTTGGGATGACGTGAAGGAACCAACTCTTTTATGAACTTGTGAACTTGTAAATCAAGGGAAAAAAACCTAGCATCTGTCCTCATTTCCCATGCAATCTGGACCTCAGGGCAACCAAAGAGTTGATGAGGAAGATTTCAATCTATAGTGTTCCAGCTAATAGATGAGGAGGTATGATAGATAGCATTGGAGTGTCATCATTTTGCAACTCTGAATAAACTGATGAGCCTAGGCAATGATCATCAGGGGTTAGTGAAGAGAGAAAACAGACATGGTGTACTTGCTAATGGAAACACATACCACCTATAGAGCAGTTCTGCTCCAGTGCACACACCTGTAACCAAGATTATAGATCGGAAAACACAAGGGACAGAAGAACATGATAAATGACACCACAAAAACTTCGTCAGCAAAACTCAGCCTGCAGGAAACTCTAAAGAAGAAACCACTCCACTTCTGAGGGGTCGGGGAGAGAGGGAAACCTATGGATTAAAAGATACTCAAGAGACATGTCCCAGCACAAGGACCTTACATGGATCCCAAATCAAACAAGCAAAATGTAAAAAATTGTATACAATCAGAGAAATGTGAACATTGACTGGATATTTGAATGGTATTGAGAATACAATTGTTTATTTTTAGGAGTGAATTATTGTGGTTCTATCTTAGAGGATTTATCATTTAGAGATACTTATGAAAATATTTACAAATGATAGCTACCTGGGCTTTGCTTCAAAAGAGCCTGGATGGTGGGGGGTAGGGGTGTCAGAGAAGATGAACCAAGCTTGGCCTTGTGAAAGCTAGGGGTTGGGTGGATGGGAGGCATTATATTATTCTCTCTGTTTAAGAATATTCTAGTTTGTTCAACGAAGACTCAGGCTGCCTTCCTACTCAAGACTCTCAATAACGCAACCAAGGCAGACATAGTACTAGTTTCCTGGAAGGATTTTTAGACAGAACAACAGGACAGTCTGTGTACTTCCCTTTGGGATGGAAAGGGCAGCCTTTTGTCAACTGAGCACGGTCACTGGGCCTAGCGCAGAGCCTGACCCAGGCGTACACTACAAATACACATGGAATGAAGGAATGGGCAAGCACTACTAGGTGCAGGGGCCCCATTTAGCATTTTCTGGTCAGAAGATAACAGATCCTAAATATATGAATAACAGTCTTAGCTCAGCACTGTGATATATTATTTAGATACCAGAGCATATTACAGATGAGGCAAAGTAGGCCATAATTGCTTTAAGAATAAGGAGATGCCAAGAGATGCTGAAAATTCAGTTTCCTTTTTTATCTGCCAGAAACTGCTCCTTCTCCCTCTGCTGGGCCTCCCACCCCCCTGTCCCCTCCACCGTCCTCCCTCCTCTTTCCCTTTCCCACCTCCCTCTCCCCCTCTCTGCCAGGTGGTTGGGGTTTTACTGTTGTTCTTCCCCTTTTCCTTATTCCCACCAGTCCCTGCAGCAGTGAGGGGCACATCCCCGTGCTCCTTCCCCTTCCTTCCTTCCCACCCTGCACCTGTGCAGAGAGGGGCTGGGCAAAGTGCTCCTCACTTACACCCCTGAGGGTCTGTATCGTCTCTGCTCTGTCCTCTGCCTTTGCCTCACTGGGGTCTGTGTCTCCCTAGGATGTTTCATCGAGAGCCCAAAAAGGAGAGAAAAGAACTTCTGTCCTGCTCAGGAATGACTTGGCCAAGTCCACCACACAGCCACACCACAGGTCCAGCATCTGTCGGGGAACTCAGATGTAACAGGCTGCAGCTCTACTTCCAAGGAACCCAAAGCACACTCTCCCCTTTCCTTTTTCCTTTTCTCCCTTTTCTTTCTTTTTTTTTTTAAAAAGCTACTGTGTTACTGCAACTGGGACGTACATGGTACAAGTTTTCAGAAAAGCAAATTCAGAAAGGTCTCTCAATGTTTTTCGAGACTCAAACTGGAACTGTGTGAGCTCAGAGGTAGCAGCGTGGCCTGAGGATGTGTCACTGCAGGTTCCCAGGACCACGCATCAGTGTCCACACATAGAGGGTGGCCAAGCCAGGCAGAGGAATAGGAGTGCACTTTTCGTACCCCCTTCCCGGCTGTCAGACCTTCACATAATGGGGGTATAGCTGTCACAGGATGAATTGTGTCCCCTACCCCAAAAATAAGTGTTGAAGACCTAACCCCCACATCTCAGAATGTGACTGTATTTGGAGATAAGCTGGTTAAAGAAGTAATTAAGTTAAAATATGGTTATTACAATGGGCCCTCAGCTCACATGATGGGTGTTCTTAAAAGAAGAAGAAATAAGACACAGACATGAACAGAGAAGACCACAAGGGACACAGGGAGACAGACCTCAGAAGAAGGAACTTGCCGACATCTTAGACTCGGGCTTCCGTCCTCCAAGCCTGTGAGGAAACGCACCTGCTGTTGGACCCCCGGTCCGAGGTGTGATGGCAGCCCAAGCCGACTGACACCGTTTGAAAACATCGGTTCAAAAACAGGTGATGTGATAGCCTAGAACGTGCTGCCAAGGCAGTGACTGCAATGGAACATGAAGAAATTCAAGGAATGAGTAAATGTTCTCTGTCTTTCCCTGGCCGGGTGGCTCAGTTGGTTGGAGCATTGTTCTGTACACCTGAAGGTTGTGCGTTTGATTCCTGGTCAGGGCACTTACCCAGGTTGTGGGTTTGATCCCCAGCCAGGGTGTGTGTGGGAGGCAGCCAGTCGATGTTTCTTTCTCACATGGACGTTTCCTCTCTGCTTCTCTCTCTCTCTCTCCTTTCCTCTCGCTCCAAAGTGAATAAACATACCCTCAGACGTAGAAATTCACATGAGACAAACAAATGGCGCGTCGTGTAATTGAGGACGAACCTTCAAATTCTGTAAACTCTCGGCACTGTCTCCAGGTCACCTGTGTGCTTCTGGTCAGTGCTCTGTTCGCCTCTTCCCCTCAGGAGTGCGTCTCTCAGGCCTAAGCACCATCAGGCCAACACCCTCGGAGGAGGCTGAAGAAAAGAAATCACCTTGCAAAATGTGGTAGAAAGTTGGACAAGGTGAAGAGACTCCTGTGGATCTTGAATCGCCTTTGGAACATCCAAAGTTCTGTCCCAGGGCCCACTGCCCCTGTGAATTCCCAGTAGCACCTCAGTCCTCTGAGAAGCACCCGTGCAAACTCCTTCACAAGGAGAAATGTCATTGCTGCCTCATTAAAAGCACGCTTGTCATCCTGGTAGTCTATATGCAGGGTCAGGAAAGGAACACCAACCTGCAGGGAGCGTGGTCTCTACAAGAAGTCAGCGGGGCAGAAGCTAGGTGCTTTGTATGTGAAAAGCCCCGTGTTCTCATCCTACTTTTTACGAAATGCTAGTCCGCTACTTTGATTACTGTCAGTTTGTCACTTGTTAATTAGAACTCAAGATTCTTTGAGAAAGGGATCATTCTCATTCATTTTTATGCATCTCCACATCTGTGGTGTTTTGCAAATAGGCACCCCTTAAATGTTTGTTGAGACATCATTATTGAAATAATTTCTATTCAATTCACCACTAATCGTATCTAAATTACTTTGATTAATAGTCAATTGAGATACCTTGAAGTTTGAGCAATTTCTTTCCTGCAGACTTTCCCCAGAAGTTTTACCTAACCGGAGCCCAATGTAAGCAAGGCAAAGGGATCCTCTGCTGTATCCCTCCCCGCCCTTGTGCCTTTGATGTTAGCTGCTCCAGTGTTCATTTGTCCGTGGTTAGGAACCATATCATCCATTCGTGTATCTCCATTGTCTGTCCTGGAGCTCAGTGCACCGTAGACACTGTGTGAATCAACCCAAAGTCCTAAACCAGTTCCATTCAGGGCACTTGTGACAGTGAACTTGTGTATCATGGATGAAGGAATGGGAAACGTTTCCGAAACAAACAAGAAGAGCTCATCTATTGTGCTGGGTACTTCCATTACCATAATTTTTTATTTTTCAGAATTTTTGGGGAGTGATACTAAACCTTGCTTCACTGGGAAAAAGGGTAGAGTGTGGGGGAGTTCCCCCACAGCATCTCCTGATTTCACAAGACCATAGGGGAGGGGGAATACTATTCTCCTCATTTTATAGATGAGAAAATAGAGGCTCAGAGATGTTAAGTGACGTGTACAATTACTGGGTTGAGGATATGGGCCCCCAACGGGCTGGTTTCAGAGCCCAAGCCTCCCCTTCACTGTGTTCTCTCCTCTCACAAAGCACCGGGCTACCGGTACTAAGGGGGCTGTTCCCCATGGACCCGCTTCTTTGAAGGTCTCCTGAGCCAGTGAGCTGACCTCCATCTGGTTTTCTTAAGAGTAGCACCTCCCCTGGTAGGTCACCCTCCATCTGAGAGTCACCCAGGTGCTGCTGGCTCCCTGTACATCTTTCACCAGAAACACCAGTGGCTCAGCCCATGCTTGAGGGACAAGAACTCCTGCCTCATAGTAGCCATGGGGTGGCCGGTGCTCTCAGCAATGTCTTCAACATAAGCACCACCAGGGAAGATGTTGCTGTCTCCTTTTGGAACTCACAGCTCAGGGAGGGGTGGTCTTGGGCCTCGCCCCCAGGGAGCTGAGCTTTGGAAGCAGAGCAGTTTGTGGTGAGCACTGAAAAGACTTGGAGGCCCATGCCCCTTACATTAGGAACCCAAACAGAAATGGTTATGTACTAATTACGGAAGGCTAAGGGGTGTGAAGTGCTTCCTAAAAGTGGGCATAACGTGATTCTACCAATACCATCCATCGGGCCTGTTTGTCACTTTGAACCTTATTTATTTTGTTTTGTTGCTGGCTGAAAGGGAACCCAGATCATCTGTTAGCCCATTTTTCCAAAAAGTGGAGACAGTCCGGAGGAGGTGATCAAGTTATAGAAAATAAAGGCATTCTAAAGGCAGAACTGGCTTCTTTGCTAACTTCCTTACCCATTTTCCTAATAAAGAAAACATATAGGGGGTTACAGAAAAAGTTCATGTCTTTAACTGGCCGGGCTGATCCAAGGATCAAGGAGAAGTCTGTGAATGTCCGAAGACACATTTTCAGCCTTTGAGAGGGGAGGACCCAGCTTCATTTTGACACTTCAACCAATGGGGCAAGCTAAAGAGCCACACTTTATTTTATAAAGGGAAGAGGGACCCCAGGCATCTTCTAGGCGCCTGTGATGGATCATTTTCCTTATTAGTATGAATGGAATCTTAGCGTGATTTTTTGCAAAAGAAAAAAAAAGTCCGGCAGCCTTTCCTTCTGAGCACAGATGACAAATTACGCCATGTGAGGTCAGGCACTGCCATTCTCCAAAAGCGTCCCTTTACATGGATACATGTATTCGTGAGGAGAAGGAATCTTTAAAAGACAGGGGAGTGTACGTGTCTCCAATTGCCAGTGTAGGTCAGGGACTGTGTCCTGCACCTGGACAGCCTGACCTTCAGTTCATTGTTCGTTGAAGGGCTGACTGACTGACTGACTGACTATGAGATGTTCGTGTTCCACACCATGAAGCAGGGCAGAGGACAGAGCGTGGTCAGAGGAAGGTCTTTGGGGTCTCAGGCATACCCACCTCTGCCTCACCTTCTCCATCACCTGCCTTCTTCCACCACCTTCAGCCTGTGCTGTGCTTCCTGGAGGGATGTTTTCCCTCAGGTGACACTTCGCTTCCTACATTTTCCCAGGCTGATAAGTTGGGCCTAAGAGGCATTTCTTTGAGAAACATGGTCCCAAACCCTCTTATTAGTCTAAACCCCCTCAAGTCCCTTATAAAGGAATTTGCAGAGGAGTGGAAGAGCTGACTCTAAGATCTCCCGGCCTCTGGCCTCCGGAGATGAATCTCTCTGGATGTCACAAGATCTGGCACCCTGCCCTCTTCTCTCCCCCCAGGTTGGAATGTGGGATTGTCTTTGGGCCACCTCAAGCGGAGGGGGCGGGGCACCCCTCCCCCACTCCAGCTCCTTCCCCTTCATCTGTGTGGACTCTGTGATGTCAGGAAGAGCCCAGCACTGAGGGAGAGCCCCTTGTCAGAACACAGGCCAGGCCGCCCAGCCACAGCTCCCCAGTGGTCCTGGCAAAGCAGTCCCTGCCGCACCTCGGGCTCCCTTGCTGTAAACACTTTTATTTTTGCTTCAGTTTATGGCCTCTCCTTGCAAAGGATCACAACCTGTTTAGACCCGCTCTAAACAAAGGGCTCCTGTGATTACAGACACGCTGCTGGTTTTATGGTGGTCTTCCTTTGTCTGATTTTCCCCCCGCTGTCTTCCTTCTTCCCCACCCCCACCACAGGCACCCAGCCTTCTAAGAGGAGCCTCTAGCCAGCTGCTGGGCAGGAGGGAGCGGGACTTCCGACCCCTCGGGTCGCTCACGTCTGCATCTCCTCAGCTGCAGGCTGGCTGCTCTGACAGGGGCGGAGAACAAGGCGACCAGACCTCTGAATGTTCCCCAGGTCAGCTCTGGCAGACCCCTCCTCCCCCAAGATTGAGGGGGTCCCCTGGGATGGTCCTCAGGAGGTTCAGCTGGCCCGCACCTCTGCCACCCTCCCTCAGAGAAATTATTTATAAAGACACCCCAGCCCTATCTGGTACCTTCAGCCATCCTGGCAAACCCCACACTCCACCAGGCACTGTGGAGAGATAGGACTCCTCAAAGCCACCTGGGCCCTGCCCGTTGTGAGGACGTCCAGACTCTGCTGCAGACATTGGGTCGTGTTGCCCATGCAGGGTGCACTGAGTGCGTTGAACACTGGCTCCAGGTTGGCATCCTTCTGGGCTGGCTGGCTGCGTTCTCAGGTCAGTCCCTGCCCTGGGCCTTCTCTCCGGGAGTTGGAAAGGGCAGGAGTCCCGAGGGGCCTGAGAACATGCAAACTGCCCACGGCGCGCCCAGGCTTCGGGACTGTGCACTGGGCTGCTGTGGGTAGTCTTAGCAGCTCTGCTGGATGCTGCCCACCCAGCAGGGGGTGGCCACCCTCCGGGGGTGGGGGGCAGTCTCCACGGACAGCTCCCTGAAGACGCAGACAGAAAGAAGAAGGATGACCCATGGAAAGGAAATGTGGCAGGGCCTCCCTGACTTCCCATTCTTTCAGCCTGGGGAGTTCTCTTTGACAAAAAGGTATTTGTTCAAGACATTCCAAAGAAAGCCTTTGAAAGAAGGGTCCAGGGTGGAGAGGAGATTTCAGACCCTCCTATTTTGTAAAAAGCATTGCCTCCAATTCATGCCCTGGTCGCACAAACACACACAAATGGTCTTTGCTCACCTCAGAGCACGGTCCAGGGAAACAGGACGGTCATGTGGGGAAGAGTTCCTTCCCCATCAGTGGTGCCTGTTCATCTCCTCCTCACAAGTGACATTCTGTACGGAGCACGTGCGAGGGCAGATCCACCCGGATCTGGACGCGACACACAGCGGGCCGTGTTCAAAAAATACACAGCGGGACTCTCTCTGCGGCTGCCAGACTCCAGCGCAAAAGACTTGAGGAGATAAACACCTACACAATTGTCATAAGGATGTGGTGACCGCCGGGGATGTGAGGGGAGTGCGGGTGCAGGAAAGTCTCGGTGGCCCCTTCTGCCCTTCTCCCCGACCTCCAGCCTCTGAGTCAGGAGCCAGGGTGAAGGAAGCAGGAGCCAACAGTGGCCAATTTCCAGGGCAGCTCTGAATTTTAAAACCCATTGTAGGTAGATTTTAATTCAGTCCTTACTCGGGTTTCTTCTCATTTTATAATAAAAATAGAGCATTTCTATAGTGTGTGTGGGTTTTTTTTTCAGATTGCAAATAATTGTCTCATGTAATGCTCATGATTGCTCAGTGAGCCTTTTTTTGTTTTTGTTTTTAGAAGAGAGATCTAGGACATAGAAAAGTTAAATGACTAACTCCACAAACTAATCTATAGATCAATAAAATTAAAACAAAATACCAGCAGTTTATTTTGTTTTTAAAAATAGTCTGCTTCCAAAATTTATGTGGAAATATAAAGTCTCAAAAATAGCTGAGACAATTGTAGAGAACAAAATTGGAATTTCTATACTGCCAGATATCAAGACTTATTATAAACATACAATAATTAATACAATTTGGCATTGATGCAAAGATAGAAAAGTAGCCAATGGAACAGAATAAAAAGTCCAGAAATAAATCCACACAGACTCAGACACTGGGTTTACGTGACAAGTTCCAGCACAGAAGAGTGGAGAGAAGGGTCCTCTCAAAAATCAATGTTAGGACAACAAACTCACAGCTATTAACAACTGAACCTAAAACAGAAACAAAAACAAACTAAGTAAACAACTAGAACAAGAACAGAATCACAGAGATGGAGATCACATGGAGGGTTATCAGCAGGGGAGTGGGTGGGGAGAGAGGGGGAAAAGGTACAGGGAATAAGAAGTATAAATGGTAGGTAGAAGATAGACAGGGGGAGGTTAAGAATAGTATAGGAAATGTAGAAGCCAAAGAACTCATATATATGATCCACGGACATGAACTAAAGAGGGAGAATGTGGGGGGGAAGGGGTGTGCAGGGCGGAGAGGGGAGGAGATGGGACAACTGTAATAGTATAATCAATAAAATATATTTTAAAAAAATTAATGTTAGGGCCATTGGATATCCATGTTTCAAAAAAACCACAAAAACAAGTCTAGGCCCCCACCTCACACCGTACATACAGAAAAATATCAGTTCCAGGTGGATCGATGATCTAAATGTGAAAGATACAACAAAGTTGCTAGAGGAAAACAGAAAAACATCTTCCTGCCCTTGAGTTAGGGCAAACTTTTCTTAAACAAGACATCAAAATAATCAACCATAAAGGAAACAGGTAAGTTGAACTATGTAAACATCAAGAACTTCTGTTCGTCAAAAACATTGTTCAGAGAGTGAGAAGGCAAGAGAGCTGAGAGCACAAGACATACGTGTGAGCACTGACAGATAGAGAGCTTGTGTGTGTGATGCCTAAAGGACGCCCACAGACCAGTGAGAAAATGACAGACCACTCAAGTAGCCCCTAAAGTTGGGCGGCGCTGAGACAGACACAGGCATCTGGGGATCCTGCTAAGGAGAAGGTGAGTATGGACACACTTAATTTGGGCTGACCAGGTGCACCGCTGTTTGTGCACAGCTCAGTTATGGCCAGCACTTTCGGGGTGAGAACAGCTCCTAGGAATGCGCTCTCTCCCCACAGCACAGAGGCGCCCAGCATCAGGACACAAAGGTGAAGGCTTTTCATCACAAGGCACACCCGCTTTTCAGCGGCAAAGGTGGCTCACAGGAGCACCGAGTTCACGGAAGTCCTCTTCTCGCAGGCGTGCATTCAATGCGGACTATAAATTCATCACATATATTTTTTCTTAATGGAAATCAAGCGTTTGTCAGGACTGCTGTGTCTGTAGGGCACACGTCTGCAGCAGTGTCTGCACCATGGCAATGTCCGTGTGCGGTGACATTATATATTCTGAAGCCCAACCACTGTGCTAGAGAAAAACCTAAACTGTCTTTTTAAGAGAGTAATGATACGAAGTCATTGAGGTATGAAAAGGAGATCAAACACTCTAAAGTTAAAAACGTAGGAACCCCTGTGCGTTCATTAGGACGGCTACTATCACCAAAACACCAAAATAACAAATGTTAGTGAGGATGTGGCGAAACCGGAAAACTCGTGCATTGTCAGCGGGAATGTAGAATGGCATGTGCACTATAGAAAACGGTGTGGCAATTCTCCCCGAAATTAACCAAAGACTTACCATATGATCTCACAGTTGCACTTCTGGGTGGGTATCTCAAAGAAGTAAAAGCAGGACTAAAACAGTTCACTCAAGTTCATCCAACATCATTCACAGCAGCCAAAGGTGGAAGCCCCCCCCAGTGTCGTCCATCAGTGGGTGAACGAATGAACATCACACAACGGAACCTTATTCAGGCTTCGAAAGGAAGGAAATTCTGGCACATGCCACAACATGAATAAACCTTGAAGACAGGGTGCTAAGCGAAATAAGACATTAACAAGAGAACTAATATTTACATTTCCACTTACATAAGGTAATTGGAGGGTGGTCCAATTCAAAGAGACACAAAGTAGAGAGATGGGTGCCAGAGTGTGGGGGTGGGGAAATGGGGGTGTTTCCTGGGGACAGAGGCTGGGTTCGGGGAGATGAAAGAGTTCTGGGGGTGGGTGGTGGTGGCTTTGCATACAATTTGGGGGTACTTGACACCACCAAACTACACTGGAAGTGGTTAAGATGGTCAGCTTTGTGTTACGTGTATCTTACTCCTTTTTTAATGAAGGAAAGAGTCTTATAAAGCCATATTAGGTAGTTAATTAATTTAATAATTAAGCCATTTTCCTGGATTTGGAAATGTTTATAGTATTTGTCACCTTTTAAAATCTTGTCATCTATTTTCTTATTCTGAACAAAAATTCACTTCCCTGCCTCATGGTTTTCAATGTCATTTATTATTTATGTAAAATTTAGTTTCCTTTTTTGAAAACTGGGCCAATAATATATCTTATGTTGTTAATAAGATGTGTTAATATATAAATAAATATAATATGTAATATATTATGTGAAGTACATCCAATAAATTTAAATATTTTAAGAGAGGCATGACCAAGCACTCCTCTGTGTCATGATGAAGAGAAACAAGAACTATAAAATAAAAGCAAATGCAAAAAAAAAAGTGCTGTCGAGCCTGATGTCTGATAGAGAAAGACAAACACCATGCGAGTTCACTTACGTGCATTGAATAGAATCTAAAAACCACAATAAACGAACAAACAAAACAGAAAGCGGCTCATGGACACAGAGAACAAACAGGCTAATGGTTGCCAGATGGAGTGGGGTGGGGGACTGGGTGAGGAAGGGGAAGGGACTGAGAGGTACAGACTGGTAGGCACAGAACGGTCCCAGGGACGGAAAGTGCGGCACAGGGAACAGAGTCAATAGCACTGTAGTAATTGTGTGTGGAGGCAGGGGAGCACTGGAATTATTGGGAGGGTCACTTTGGAAGTTATATAAATGTCTACTCACTATGTTGTGCACCTGAACGTAATATATAGGTAATTGAAAAATAAGAAGTCATTTCTACAAAAAATTCTGATGGCTGAGCCCCCTCTTGTGTGATTCTTTAAATTGTCCACATCCATCAGCAGTGGGTTCTCAATGTATCGCTTCCACGTAACCTTGTTCACATTTCTGTGGAGGTTCCAGGTTGGCTGAGATCCACAGTGTTTGTCGAGTGCCTCCAAGCTGCCATGCTGCAGTGGACAGCGGGAATAACTCACGGACTTCCTCCGTCAGGGGGCGGCAGACACAGAGACAGTGCCGATGCAGTGGGGCTGTTGAACTGCGCTGCGTTTCACCTGCTGCTCCCCAAAGCCGGAATGGCCATCAGGGGTGTCCAACCCGCAGCCAAGATGGCTATGAATGCGGCCCAACACAAAATCGTGAATTGACTTAAAACCTTTTTTATGCTCATCAGTTTTCGTTAGTGTTTGTGTGTTTAATGTGTAGCCCAAGACAACTCTTCTTCTTCCAGTATGGCCCGGAGATATCAAAAGGTTGGACACCCCTGGATAGTCTGGGTGGGGAACAAGGATGGGAAACCCTTTTGCGGGAGGACAATTGGGGAGTGGGGTGGGGGGGATCTACAAGTGAAAGGAAGGAAGTGGGGGCATCTAGAAAAGGAATAGCAGCAGAAAAGAGGAGTGGAGCCCCTGGTCGGGAGAAGTGGCAGGGGCTCTCAGGGGGCGGCCAAGGCCCTTTGGCCCATACCTGGAAAGTCAGGGGCGATTTTCCAGGGCTATCCTTTGTGTCCCCTGCCCCGCCCCGGTCCTGGCCAACGTTTCCTTTGTGTGTCACCGGGTGTGTCAGTTACCCCTGCCAGCTCTTTTGTTTTGTTTTTGGTGCCAAACTTTATTATTACTCATACCAAAATTCTCCTATTCCATGTTAGACCAGTGTAAACTAGACACAGAACTCCTAAGTATTTCTTTAAATATTTTTCCTCAGTAAGCCTGGGTTTTTAAAAAGTACTCATGAGATATTTTGTTCTCACATGGAGCTTTCCTTTTCTATTCTTAGCTGTACACGCCCAATGAAGGCTCTACGCTCTAAACTCGTTGTTTGGGGAAAGCAGACCAATTTTCAGATTAATTGAGGAAATGCAGGAGTATTAAAAGTTGGCATCAGTATCATTTAGTGATTCATCCCAAATCCGTAAGTCCACTGTCACTTCAGCACCAAGCCTTAGCCATCCGGTGTTTCAATCAGAAAAGATCCCATTAAGTGTACTGCTCTGACCTTGTTACACAGCCGTGTCACCCAGGTGTTCCGGTCCAGGTTCGAGGCAGATTAGATTTCCAGAGTCATGCCACCTGGCAACACCTTCTGCAGGCAGGTCAAAGAGCACCTGGAGAAACCTGTCCCGCCAAGCCGCTGGGAAGACTTTTGTGGCTACACAGCGCCCCCTCCTGCTCGTTACAGGGATACAGAAAGCCTAGAGCCAAGTAAGGACGAGAACCTGCGGATGCCTGAGCCTAAAACTGGGTGATGCTCTACTATTTTTTCTGCGCCTTGAGAGCATAATAATACCTGCAGGGACTGGCTGTGTCTATAAATACTTTCCAAATAGAAGCCATCGCACAAAAAGCGGGGGTGGGGGACTCATGGCAGTTGCTGACTACACCAGAGCAGGCCTGGGCTAGGAGAGTCAGGAGAGCATTGTAACCGTGGCTGGGGCAGCAGGCCTGTGTTTGCTCACTGGGCCAAGAGCTGATTGAATCGGGAACAGCAGGTGGAAACGAACCCTCCTTTCATCTTTGCCAAGAAATGACACTCGAGGCACCAGAATGTCTAGGGCAGGGCTCGGGAACTGGAGTGTGACAGCTCCGTGTTGACTGACAGATCTCTTGCCTTCAGCTCCTTTCCAGAGAAGAATCACATGGAATTTTCCAAAGGTCCCTCCCTTGTGTGGCCCTGGTTGCAAGTCAGGACTTCGCCGGGCCCGCCTTGCGGTAGGCGCTGCAGCTCACGGAGGGCGTGCACGGCCAGGACAAAGCAGGCGCTGGCCCTGAGCAGGTGCCCACGGGAGCAGCCCAGGCTGTGGAGCCCGGGAGCTCATCCTGCCTGTGGTCTGACCCACGAACCCCACCATACTCCGCTGCGGACTGAGGCAGCGTGACTGCAGAAGACGGTGCCTGCTGTGTAGATGGCAAGACCCCGTGGAGGCCCCGAAGAGACTATTTCGGTTTAGCACGAAATATCTATCTGGTACTTTCAAGAGGGAAAAAAGTAATGTACGAGGAAACCCTTTGTGAACCCCAAAGAGCTACGCAAATGCAAAAATAGCAGAAAATACAGACAAACATTATCTTTCCTGGGCCAGATTCCACAACAAATCTACGCAGAAGAGGAACCAGAAGTGCCCCTTAGATGTGGCAGGGATGGAGTCAGGTGGTGTTGGACATCAACAGGGCTAAATGCAGTAGAAATGAGCCAGGTTTCTGGGTGTCCGGCTTTGTCGTTGGTAAGATCTGTTCCGGCCGAATTCTGCTGTGTCCGGGAAGCAGAGGTTCTGACAAGCATTTCAGCGCTGCCCGTTTTCTCTCTGGAAGGTTCCCCGATGCCGGAAGCGTCACACCGCCAACTCCAGCCCCTCATAACTTAGTGTGCTGTTAGCCAGCAGAAAGACAAGGAAATGCTGATATTTACTGAGAATTGATGGTGTCCTAGACCCTGTTCTAAGTACCTTACATTATTTAGTAGCTTATGTAATCTTCCCAACACAGATCTTAGCCCCATTTTACAGAGGAGAAAACAGCTCCAGAGAGATTAAGCCGCTTGCTGGGGGGCCCAGAATCTAACTCTGGGTTGTATTGCTGTGGACACCTCTTCACTAGCCATTGCACTGAACTTCTCTCTCCCAAGAAGGAGGGGAGGCCTGCTGGGCCAGAGGCCCAGTGGCTACCACGTGGCGCGTAAGTCACTGCTACCTACACTCCCTATAGATGTCTGTGGCCACTTCTGTATAAATGCCGTATTTCTTTTGAAATAATGAACCGAGGGCGCTGTCTGTTGAGAAGCCAGGAGTCTTCCGCGTGCCTTCTGCTGGTCCCACTGGGAAGCGCCCCTTCGAGGCTTGTTCAGGGCGGTCTGTTTGCTGACAGCCTGCCGTGCAAACAGGGCTCTGGTGGCGACATCAGGGAGCAGCTGCTCAGTGTCCAGGAAAGCTCGAGTGTGGTTTGCAAAGTAAACGGACTCTAATTTGGACAAATACTGCTGTGGCCTGGGCCTATGAGAGAAAGCAGCGAGGAAGCTGTCGTGGGTGTTTCCAGGGGCTGGAGTCAGGGAATAGAGGAGCGGCCCAGGAATGTGCGGGGTCTTGGCTCCTCACCCCGAGTTCACCCAGGGGGTCAAGGACGCCAGCGCTGGATTGAAACCATGTGACAGCTGGGTGCCCATGGAGACAGTGCTACTGAACGGAGGGGGAGGCTGCATTCAGTGGAGGTTTTTAGCTGTTTTTACTGGTGAACAATCTCGCAGGTTAGCACAGGACCAAGTCTCAGAAACCACACTCGAGCTGCGAACAGAAATGAATACCAGTGCAGAGAGAGGCCTGAATGCATATGGTCTAGCCCACTGTTTCCCAAACTCTGTTGGGCACATACATCACGAGGCTAAAGGCAAATAAATCTACGTTTGCATCTCAAATCGCCAAACCCTAGCTGCAAATCTTGGGCAAGGCACCCAGCTTTGCTGGACATCTTTGTCATCTTTGTACAACTGGTACCAGCCCCTTGAGGCTGCTACAGACACAGAGTCTGTGCAAAGGAAGGGCAGAGCCCTGGGCCCCCACGTGGCCAGTCTCACTGAATGGCAGCTGGTTGTGGTTCCCTCATTATTGGCAACAAGTATTCATTCAACAAGTACACACGCAGGGCAGTGGGAGACTCTCTGGGTGCCCCCCACATCCCCCACGAATGGGTTTGTCTAGGGTGACCCTGTGCCCTCCTTCCCACCCACAGCAGAAAGAATAAAGCTGTTGTCACACAAATACCATGTGATTCCACCTACAGGAGGCACCTGGAGCAGCCAGATTTACAGCGACAGGGAGCAGGATGGTGGTGCCAGGGGCTGGGCGAGGGGATGGCGAGTTAGCGCTTAACCCGATGGAGGTCACCGCTGACCTGAGAGATACAAACAAGCGGGTGCATATTAAGCCGTAACATTCAAGCCAGGCATAACCTGGAACCTATGCACCAACACGTGTAACAACATTTAAGACAGGTGTTCATTTGTGTCTCTCAGATCAGCCCCGACCTCCGTTAACGGAGACAGAGTTCCCACCCGGGATGACGAGAGCTCTGGAAGTGGATGGCGGTGATGGCCTCACAACAGTGTGGCTGTGTTTAATGCCACTGAGCTGCACACTTAAAGTGGTTAAAGTGGCGAATTTATGTGTATTTTACCACAATGACAAAAAGGAATAAGGCTATTGTTTAAATTTAAAGTTGGGGTATTGAGTAATGCTGTGTCCTACTGTCGAAGACCAGGAATTATCCAGGACACACTTTTAAAAACATCACTCAGTACCAGAGAGCTGGTGCACAGCTCGGGATAACCCCAGCCACCCGGGTGTGGGAGGCACCTACTGCCCCTCCTGGCAGCAGTGGCCTTTGAGTTGTGGGAGCCCCAGCTGCATCTGCCAGGACCCCTCCTCTCCACAAAGCCCTGTGTGACCAGTGGGAGCCCTCTGCTCTGGGTCCGCCATTCTAGAATTGCACCGAACACAAAAAGATAGTTACTAACAACAACAATTCTTAGAATTCACAGAACATCGATGTCATTTGGGGAGCTTCCTTTGCTACAACCAGAATGGAAAGGAGGACACTAGGCACACGAGTATACCTTACTGACCTCTGCTCCCCCATGTCTAGCACAGGTCCTGACACACAGGTGCCCAGGGGATCTCGGAAGGAGGGAGGTGGGAAGGGGTGCCTCCCAGACCATCCAGCTCCCGACTCCTTGCTCTGATAAAGAGAAATTTGGCCCAAGGCAGAGAGGTTAAGTCCAAAGTCACACTCTTTGGTTAGGTAAATGGTGATCCTGGCTGGGGTCAGAAGCAGGCCTCCTGGTCCCTAACCCGAGACCACCCCCACTGTCTTATCCTAAACCTGACAGTCCAGACGCCATTCAATGTTAAGTCTAATTAACTCCCACCTGGAATAACTGAACTTTTGTGTTCCTCTTATTTGTTTCTTTGATACCTGGTGTTTGTACAGGTAAAGTAAACTTTTCAAAGATAGGGAGCGGGTCAGAGGCCTTGCTTTTTACACAGTGGTAAGTGCAGGAGAGCGGCTGTGTCTCCGAGGCCAGGTTCATTTGACTAACAAATTGAGGTTTCATAGATCATGCTTTACTCTAAAACCGCCTCCCTCAGGTCTGATCCAAAAGAAAAAAGAAGTAAAAAACTATTGAACACTGCCAAACGCCTGCTCTGCAACATCAGCCCTTGTAACCTCGAGAGGACCCAGAGGGGCCATTACCTGCATAGTTCCAGGTGACGCAGCCGTGGCTCGGGCCTTAGGGGAGCGGCCCGCACTCCCCAGTAGCTGCATTTGGGTGAGAGGAACAGCTGATGTTTAAGCAGCACAGTGTCTGGCATTTGGCAGCCCCTCAATGAACGTTTGTTGAATGAATAAAGGAATTTATATCCATCTATGTACAACATGCAAACGTCTGCTTCTCTCTCTGCCATATCTTTTGTCATTATTTGGAGGGTGTCATGTAGACCTGAGAGATTATCCTCCGTCCCAAGCCTTACTTAGGGTGACAATGTGGTCAGGTCAGAGATAAAAACACCCCAAAGAAGAAAAGAATAAACAAAACAGACTTCGTTAATCATTGAAGCAGATAGAAGTGAGGGGGAGGGGAGGGTGTTGCACAATTAGCCAGCTAATTTGTGTGAACATGTGACATTTTGGAATAATTAAGAGAGCGGAGAAAACCCATGCCTGTATGTCACCAAGCAGTCATTGCTCTGTCATAGTGGCTAAGGAGCAAGCTGGCAGAGCACACGCCCAGGGGTGTAGGCTGATAAGGCAGGGTCCTCGGAACACCCTGCATGGCTCTCCTGGCCGTGCCCCACTAATGGCACAGAATCTACAGCAGAAGGAAGCCTTGTCAACTGGAGTGGCTCCCTGGGCCTGCTGCCACCCTGCTGTGGCAGGAGTACCTTTTGTTTCCAGGGCTCTGGGGGGCCCAGAGGCTCCCACTGAGGTTTGTGGCAGCATCTTCCCAATGAGCCCAGAAGTGACCCATCAGGAAGAGCCACCTGGAGCACCTGTGCCCAAGCAGATGTCCCTTTCATTTCAGCCGGTCCCCAGGATCCAGCTATTTATATCTCTGGCCTCAGGAAACCTTGGGAGAGTTATTTGAACTAAAGGAGGCCACGCACCAGGGCAGCAGAAACTACTGGGACCTGGTGACACAGGAGTTTGCCGGTGACCAGCTTCCCGGGTGTGATACACGGCGCGTGTTTCGAAAGTGGGGGGATGGGGAAGGAGGGGGTAAAGTCAATACTTCAAGTTGGTCCTGATTGGATGGGGTGTGTGCTTTCTTTTCCACTGGACTTGCTGTGGAAGCTGTTTACTGACAGGTTGTGCAAATGTGATGAGTCAGCTCCAGGGCCGGTAATAGTCCCCGGGACAGAGCCGGCCCTGTTCCCACTGATTTCTGAAGTTTGGAAAATGTTAAATTTCTTGAAGCAGAAATTTAACCAGAGGGGTTGGCACCCAAGTGTGAGATCTTTGCCTCCATTGGGACAGAGCCCCTGGGTCCAGGAGCTGAGCACCACATCACCACCATTTGGCTGCCCATCTGAATGAGTCAGGGGTCCCGCAGTAGCTCTGAGGACAGAGGGAGGTGGCGGGGAAGGTTCATGTGACCAGACTGGTATAGCATGTCTTGGGCTATGGTGACATCTGCTGGCAGTCACTGGTAATGAAAGCCAGTTCTCAGAAATTAAATGACCTCTTCTTATTTTCAAAGTTCTGTATGAGGACAGCATAAACACAGCAGGGAGGCTGTTCCCTGCAGTTTTCCCACCCTCCTTTGGGCACTTTTAGTTCTCTACATACCAAAAATTTTCTAAGAAATGTCCATATCAAAGCACAGTGATGACTGATGCACTTAGAGAGGGTTACTGAAAAATAAACAGTCTTCCCCACAGAGCCGAGATCCCAGCTTGTTGGTGCAGGGTGATCTGCTCAGTGAGTTAGTAGAGAAGCCTGATATCTTCAGAGACATGCCACCCACACATGCAATGATCTCATGCTTCCTGCAAAATCACTGTTGAAAACAGAGTACACGCATCTTTGTCATTTTTCTCATCCCTGGGTCCAGCACAGGCCGGGGCGGGCTGCTGAGCTAGCCGAGGAACCCATTCTAAAAGATAAGACTGACTGACTCGTTCAACAAGTGGTTACGGAGTGCCTCTGCGCCTCAGGCACCCTGTGCTGCCGACAGAGCAGAAAAGAAGACGGATAATGTCAATGTGAATTGTAAGTGATGCTCATGTTGCAGTTGGGAGACAGACAACAAACCAGTGGACAAAAATGCTGCCTGGTGAGTCTGTCATAGGTAGCTGGAAGCGGTCGTGATGATTTCATCAGAGAGAAGATGCAGTGGGAAGGTGCCCTTGGACTGGTGGCATTTAGGTATTTAGGTGCAGCTCACAATGGCTGTGGGGAGCCAGCCAGGAAGGGGAAGACCATTCCCGGGAGGGACTGGCAGTGCTGGACTAGAGGCGGGTCTTGGAGGGAGAGCAGGCTGGCCCTCTGTTGGCAGTGGGGGCACGAGAGGAAGGAGGGGTGAGTTTGGAGCAGCAGGCTGCTTGTGCCGGGGTCATCCTGGACCATGACTTTCTGTAACAGAGAAGTGACCAGTTCCCTGCCTTAAAGGAGAGTGTATGCATCACAAAGTTGTGTTGTCGAAATGGGATTGCCATATTTTGCTGTGTATAATGTGCACATTTGCCCAATTTTTTTAGGGAAAAATAAGGATGCACATTATACATGGGTAGTACTAATTCCATACCTATTTGTTACATAAAACTTCTTGTACCATAATATGTTAAAAAATAAATACTAAAATTACTTTATAATACAAAAAAAACAAGTATCTCAATATAATGAATAAGTAAATGAATTAAAAATGAAAACAAACGATGTTTTTCCTGCAAGTTTAAGCCAAAAAGTGGGTATGCATTATACATGGGAAAATAAGATGAAAGTTTTATTAGGACAGAAATGAACATAATTTTGCCTGGGAAAGGGATGGTTTGCTATGGAGGAAGTACGTTAGACATTGTGTTTAGTTTAGAAAGTATGGGCAGATTCTCGTTTTTAATACGAGGACAGTGATCATCTGGGCTGTGGCAAGATAAATGACTGGGTGTGCGTATGACGCCACCAGGTGGCGCTGTAGACTCAGAAAAGTGGGGCTGGGTCCCCAAGCGGCGGAAATGGAGCCAGGAAGACTTGACTCCTTTGCTTCTGAAACGGGTCCACCTCAGATACTAACTCAAGCTTGCTTTTGCCTTTTCTTTTCAAAGAATATGAAATCTTATGATTTCCCTTTCACACTGTCCGGCGTCCTGCGGCGCCCCCTCCCACCAGCCCTAGCAGGCCCTGTCACTTCAGCCAGGCGCCCTCCCCAGGACAAGGAGGAGGGGCAGGACTGGAGGAAAGGAGCCCGCAGGAGCGTGCTTGCTGCAGGTGGGGGGAAAGAGGTAGGGTTCTCCGTGAGAGTCATTTAGTAGTGGGGAGCGGGGGGAAGAAGTGGAGATCATTTGAGCTCCTAACAACTTGCCCAGCGCGGTGCCAGGGCTTTGCGAATGTTTCCTGACTTTAACTTTACAATTCCACGAGGTAGGCTCTGTTACTGACCTCAATATAGAAAAGGAATCTGAGACTCCAAAAGACTAAATAAGTCACCCAGAGTCATGTATTTGAATCCAGACACTCTGACCTCAGAGCCCAGGAGAGTGAGCTACTCTCTCAAAACTAGGACAAACTGGGCTTTCTAGATGAGAGCGAGTGTAGGCTATTAAATGAGCCAGTGCTCTCCTGGGGGGAGGGGGTGGGGCAGGGGAGTGTCCAGAACAGAGACATGTTTGCCTCCGTCATACGCGCACCCTCTGCTGAGCCACCTCCGTAGCTTAGATGCTTCTGTGCTTCATCTCGAAGGCTGCATCGGAACTGTTGACTTACATGTGTTTCTGCCTTCTCTACCAAGAGCTTAGTGATGGCAGGGACTTCCTGCTTATTTTTGTAACCCCAGACCTCAATTAAGTGTATTCCACCTAATTAAATAAATTAATTTCATTAGTTAAAAGTCTTAATTAAAAATATTTTTTCTTTTTAATTGTGGTAAAATAAACATAATACAAAATTTGCCACCTTAACCATTTTTTAAAATAGATTTTATTGATTATGCTATTACAGTTGTCCCATTCCCCCACCTCTTTATTCTCCTCCCACCTACATTCTCCCCTCCCCCTTTAGTTCATGTCCATGGGTCGTACATACAAGTTCTTTGGCTTCTACATTTCCTATACTATTCTTAACCTCCCCCTGTCTGTTTTCTACCTACCATTTATGCTTCTTATTCCCTGTACCTTTTCCCCCCCTCTCCCCACCCACTCACTCCCCTGCTGATAACCCTACATGTGATCTCCATTTCTGTGATTCTGTTTCTGCTCTAGTTGTTTGCTGAGTTTGTTTTTGTTTATGTTTTTGTTTTATGTTCGGTTGTTAATAACTGTGAGTTTGTTGTCATTTTACTGTTCATATTTTTTATCTTCTTTTGTTTAGATAAATCCCTTTAATATTTCACGTAATAAGGGCTTGGTGATGATGAACCCCTTTAACTTGACCTTATCTGGGAAGCACTTGATCTGCCTTTCCATTCTAAATGATAGCTTTGCTGGATAGAGTAATCTCAGCTGTAGGTCTTTGTCTTTCATGACTTTGAATACTTCTTTCCAACCCCTTCTTGCCTTCAAGGTTTCCTCTGAGAAATCAGCTGACAGTCTAATGGAAACTCCTTGGTAGGTAACTCCTTTTCTCTTGCTGCTTTTAAGACTCCCTCCTTATCTTTCATCTTGGCTAATGTAATTATGATGTGCCTTGGTTTATTCCTCCTTGGGTCCAACTTCTTTGGGACTCTCTGAGCTTCCTGGACTTCCTGGAATTCTATTTCCTTTGCCAGATTGGAGAAGTTCTCCATTATTTTTTCAAATAAGTTTTCAATTCCTTTCTCTTCCTCTTCTCCTTCTGGCACCCCTATGATTCGGATGTTGGAATGTTTCAAGATGTCCTGGATGTTCCTAAGCCTCTCCTCATTTTTTTGAATTCTTGTTTCTTCATTCTGTTCTGGTTGACTGTTTCTTTCTTCCTTCTGCTCCAAACCATTGATTTGAGTCCTGGTTTCCTTCCCATCACTGTTGGTTCCCAGTAGATTTTTGTTTATTTCATATAATGCAACCTTCATTTCTGCCCGGATCTTTTTTATGCTGTTGAAGTATCCAGTGAGTTCCTGGAGCATCTTGATAACCAGTGTTTTGAACTGTACATCTGATAGGTTGACTATCTCTTAGTCACTTAGTATTTTTTTTCTGGAGCTTTGAACTGTTCTTTCATTTGGGCCTTTTTTTTTGTGTGTTTGTTTTTGTTTTTTTTTTCCTCAGTGCGCCTGTTACGTAGTAAGGGGCAGAGACTTAGGCATTCACCAGGGAGAGGCAACCCAAGTTGCTGTGTTGTGATGCTGTCAATGGGGGAGGGGTCTGAGAGGGAACAGTGCTGCTTGCTCCTCTCTCTGCCAGTTTTTAGTCACTTCCCCAGCTACCCACAATCAAATAGGGCCCTTCTGGTGCTGATTCCCAGGTGGGTGGGCTTGTGTACGTTCTAGGACCCTGTGGGTCTCTCCAGTGAACTCTCCCGTGAGGCTGGGAATTTCTCCCGCTGCTGCCTCAACCTCCACAGGTGTTTTCAGTCAGAGGCTTTGAGGCTTTATTTCACCGTGCTGGAACCCTGGGTTGCATGGTCTGTCTTGCTCCCTAGTTGTTCTTCCTGGTTTACCTGCACGCTAATGTGGGACCTCCCAGTTCACAAGCCACCACCTTGCCTGCTCCAGTACTCCAGTCACCTCCTTGCTGCAAGTCCTCTCCACCCAGCTGCCTGTCTCCACCCCTCCTACCACTCTGGATGAATATTTTTTCTTGAACTCCCTGGTTGTTGGGCTTCCATACAGTTTGACTTTCTGTTAGTTCTGGTTGTTTTTTGTTTTCAAATTTGTTGTTGTCCTTCTTTTGGTTGTGGGAGGAGGCACAGGGTGTCTACCTGTGCCTCCATCTTGGCCGGCAGTCCCCACCTTAACCAACTGTAAGTGGGCAGCCCAGTGGCCTAAGTACAAGCACATTGCTGGTGCCATCACCACCACCATCTCCAGAGCGTTTTCATCTGGCACAACTGAAACTGTCCCCCCTAAACACCAAGTACCTCACCCTTCCCCACCCTGTGGCAACCACCATTCTGCTTTCCGTCTCTGTGAATGTCACTACCCTGGTTACCTGGTGTGAGTGAAATCATACAGTATCTGTCCTTCCGTGACTGGCTTATTCAACTGGCATAATGTCTTCAAGGTTCACCCACGTTTTCACACATGTTCAGATTTTCTTCCTTTTTAAGGCTGAGTAGTATTCTGTTGTGATTATATACAGTAATATAACACATTATAATTTAATTTTATCATAGAAATTTCAAACATACATAAAGCTTTAAAAAGCAGTTTAATAGCCCAGGCCGGTGTGGCTTAGTTGGCTGGGTCTTGTCCCACAAACCACGGGGTCGCCGGTCTGGTTCCCTGTCGGGGCACACACCTGGGTGGATTGATGAATGAATGAATGGATGAGGGAATGAATGCCGTGGGGACAACCCTGAGTAGAGTGATAGAGGGATGTGTGGGAAAAGGAGCGGAGAGCATAACACTGGTCTTGTTCCCTATCTGAGCATCTCACAACCGTATTGGAGCCTTTCTTTGTGCTGGGTACTCTGGGTGGCAGAGGCTGGGTGGCCAGTGAGCAAAATGTCTAGCCTGCCCGCTGACTGCCACAGCCTCCTGGCAAGACCTGGGCTGCAGGTACACCTGGATCAGATCGGCTCTTTTTGTGTCAATGTTATGCTATCCACCCACTAGGGCCGCAGGCCATATGAGTTTTCTACCTTGGGACCAGTGGGGGTTTTTAGGACACAAGTACATCACTATTTGTACATCATGTCATCTGTGCTTCCTGTATAAAGTCATTTAGACACCATGCCACTTTTAAACTTGTGTTACTGGCTTGTCACACATCTGAACGTTCTCCATCAGTGGTACTGATCTGTGTCTGCTGGTGCCTGTATTTACAGTCTGTGAGCCCTAGAAATCGCTGTAACACCTGCATCATTTCCTTCTCTGGGAAGAAGCAGAACACCAAAAAGAGGAAAGCTCCAGAGCTGGCTGTGGCCTTAACTAGCACAAACTCACTTATCCAGCTTTGAAGGCTCCCTGCATTGGAGAGGCCAGAGACTGCACTGGTCAAAACTTCTCCCAGCTCAGACACTCATTGGCTGTGTCACCTGGGGCAAGTTACCCTCTCTGAGCTCAGCAGTCCCATCTGTCAGACGAAGGTAAGAAGTTCACGCTGTGCGTCAGGCCCTTAGCAGAGTGCTTCCTAGCACTGCAGAGAGGAGCTGTTCTCGTCTCCCTCGGAACCAGCCTTTCTAGCCCCAACCTCTGAGCCTTTGGTTCACAGCTGCTATGAGGCTGTTTTGGAAGCTGCAGACTGGTGAAGAGAAAAAACTGTGCATTACAAAATCTTCGTCAACTCAGAACATGCCCTCTGAAGTGGAACGCCATGGGCTTTTTAGACAGATCTGCACAGTGGTTTCTCTTGGACAATTGTCACATGAATCCCGGTGTTTGGGAAGCTCTCACAGTGATTCCAACTTTCTCCGTGTACCCCAGGGTTCCACCAGGGCCGTAGAGACCTCTCTGTGACATTGTCCTTAAAAGATCGGGGTCGTGTCCCCCAAATTCACATCTTCCCATGAGAGATGCCTTGTCCACCCATCCTTTTAAACCCCACTGACCTTATTTGTGTTTTCAGGCAAAACAATATGGAGATGAGACTGGATGTCAACCAGCCAAGTGGCGCCTGGGTCAAAGTCATACACACAGCATGGAAAATCTAAGGACTCTCGGCAAACATGTATTAAATGCACGACACTGAAGACACAGCCCTTGACTGTAGCCATCTCTGAAAAAATAATTCTATTTCCCCAGCCAGTAAGTTAGGCTGTGTTTCTCTAACATATATTTTTTAAACCAAGATATGTTATGGTTTCTTTTTATGATGTTTTACGCTTGGTCATCCAATCACTTTAGATTTATTCCATTTGACGTAATCTCCTAAATTGGGTTTTTGTGTCTTTTCCCCCAATAACTCACTCAAGTGTCTATTTTACTCCTTCTGTTTATAATAACTGAAGCCATGTGTTTATTATTCAAATCATTCTTTCACTTTCTGTTGCCACGCACAGGAGCAAGGCACAAACCTCCCTTGGCATGTGAGGTGGATGCCCTGTCTTGCTGTCCTGGCTGCAAAGTTCTCTCCTCTGACCAAGACTTTGCCCAAAGCATACATGCCAAGCCACCTAGCCATGTCTGCTTTGTCAGAGCTCATTCCACCCCCTGGCAAGGCTAGTGCTCCTTTTCCGCCTGGGTGGGCTCTTCTACTTTCTTTGTGTCTCCCTCACCCTGAGTCATGGTCAAGTGCAACCCAGGCAGGTGCACCAGCATCACTGGGAGAGGCAGCCCAGTGAGGGAACAGCATGCACTCTGAGTCAGGCACCAGCCTTGTAACCAAGAGCAAGCCACCCAACCTCTCAGCCTCCGTTTCCCCATCAGCAAAGTGAGGGCAATAAAGAGAATCTGCCTCACAAGGTAGCTGGACGTAGAGATGTGTCAGAGATAGTTATGTTGGACCTGGGTTTCTTCTGGCCATGCCAACTAGACCTTAATCTAAGCCCTCCAAAACAGTGACCTTTTGGCATTTCCAAGGCATGGTCTACGTGGCCCTATCTTCTCCTCCAAAATTTTTTCCATTTGGTTCTAGTCATGCTCTGGCTGGGACCCCATGTCCTCATGAACAGTCCCCGGCTGTGACTTGTGTGTGGCTATTCCCTCCCCTCTGCTTTGGCCTACCTTGGTGGGGTAAGAAAAGGAGACCATTGATGCTTGCCCTAAAGCCTTGAAGACCCTCAAGAGGGAAGCTGTGGAAGAAACCCAAAGACCCAGTGCCAAGGAGACAGGTGCTACCGCTGTGGCTGCTGAAGTTGCTGACTCCCACGGAGTCTGTTGAAGCCTTCTTCCAGGCCGTAGGAGAGTGCCTCTCCTTATTTCCATTGGCTATTGCACTGTGCTCTCTTCTACTGAGGGGACATTCAGGGTGGGCAGAAAGGTGACAGGTGATGGACCTCAGTACTTCTTAGAATGCTTTCCTCCTGTCCCAGCCCCAGCCATTCATTCGCTTATCCGACTGATGTATCTTCAGCAGCTACCATTGTGCTCTACACGGAGGATACACAGGTGAACAAGATAAGGGCAATCCTTGGCCTTGTGGAGCTCACAGGTGAGTGGAGAACAGCTGTAACCCAGTGTGATCCAAGCTTTGATAGGGAGCCCAGGGGATTATGTCTTAGGGTGCCAGTGACCCCCTAAGTCAGGGAAGTCTTCCCAGAGGCTCACTGCCCTGGCACCAAACTTGAGTAGCAGCTCACTTACCTCTAAGAAGCACTTGCCCGGAGTGCTAACAGACCCCTGGCAGGGTGCTCCTCCCCAGCAGGCAAGCCCGCAGCCCTCCACCCTGGGGAGGTCCTGCATGGGCTGGAGCCAGGACACCAGACACACACATGCAAAGTGCCTGACACAGCGCCCGGCCCAAAGCACACCAGCGAAAGGGAGAAATTAACTTTTTTTTTTTTTACTTATGGGCTTTTAGTCAAAGATAAGGGGCTTGTACAATTAGACTGTTGTCATTTGCTAAACAGTCTTATATTCAGCTTAGCACAGGTTGTGGGGCAGGGGGACAGAGGTAGAGCAAGAGAAGCCACATGACAAGGGACGCAGGAAACAGGCAGGGACACCCTTCCTTTGTGGGGACCTGGTCCCCAAACAAGGATTACGAACACTTCTTCTCCTGTGTTCATTCCTTGCCATTTTATTTTTCTGATAGAACTTGCCTTTTCTATGGAAAGACATTTTTTCCTCTTTCCCTTTTATCTCTCATTTGTCTCTTTGTTTTTCTGTCCCCCAAACACCCTCTCCTGATTTTATTCACCTGAAAGCAAAGCAAATTAAATGGAATCAAACTTCCCTCAGAAAGAGGCATCTTGATCTACCAGCTTTGAGAAATTTGGAGCTCTTCAACTCCTCCTAAGTGTTCATTTCCGTTTTCTCCTCCCCATCATGAAAACACTCACTGCGCGAGCACCTTTCCCAGCTGGGAACTGGGAGCACTGCCATCTTCCGCAGTGTCTGCGGTGCCAGCGAATTTTGGCTAAGCATTCCCAAGCAGGGTCCTGCCACTGCAGCAGGAAGGACAGCAGCGGGTTCATTAAGTGATGTCCCTTCATAAGCACTTTGTCCCATCACATCGTTTTTTGTATTTAATGTTTATTACCCACTCCCAGTACCCTTGGTGTTACACGGAGCTATACTGAGTTCCAAGTCAACAATGGTAACAATAATCCCTCGTGAGTACAGTTCAAGATTCAGTTTCACACACATCTACAGGTTGTGAAGTTAAAAGGCTTGATTTGGGACAAAACCAAGATAAGAAGGAGCTTCCCTAGCCCTGACTGGTGTGGCTCAGTTGGTTGGGTGTCATCCTGCAAAGCAGAAGGTTGCTGGCTCAATTGCCAGTGAGGGTGCATGCCTGGGTTGTGAGTTCAGTCTGTGATTGGAGCACATACAAGATGAGAGGCAACCAAGGAATGTTTCTCTCTCTCTCTCTCTTTCTCTCTCTCTCCCCCTCCCTTCCCCTCTCTAAAAATCTCACCATCAAATGGAAGTCACAGACTTGCCTGCCCCACCCACAAACCCCCAAAATGGAGCGCTACCTGCTGTTGCCATGGCAACATTAGATTCATTTTATTTAAAAAAAACTAGAACCTTAATGCGGGTGACTCCCAATTGCTGGTTCTAATTCAGACCTGTCTTGAGCAATAGACGTGTAGGTACCATTGCTTCCTGGGCATTTCCTTATGACATCTCTTCATTACCTCAAACTCAATCTTTCCACCCAAAGCTAAGTTACAACCTTCCCTATTAACACTGTCTCCTCTCCAGTCTCCCAAACTACAGCCAAGTGCTCCTCACCTGCCCCCTTTCCCTCATGGCTCAGGGTGAACCCCACCCCACCTCAAACCACTGCAGTGAGCAGTGGAAGGGTTCGTCCCCACTCCGGTCCCACTGAGTCCACCCATCCGTGGTCCTGAGCGTGGGAGACTAATGTAGGGTAAGAAGACTGTTCAATGGTGTGTGTGCACCCCACCCAGCACCTTCAAGCACAACGGGCTCGCACGGGCCTGCTCACACCCTGGAAAGGAAGACAGGACATACATTTGTGGGACGGCAGCTCATAAAGGAAGGCCAGTAAGAGCTAGGTGAAGCACAGCTGTGCTTCAGACATTCGTGTTGGCTGCCTACGTGAAAGTCAAAGGAAAAGTATCTTTCATCATGGAAACTTGTCCATAAAAATGGTGAGTCTTGAGGGCTGTGCCCCAGTGAACACGTGGACAGTGGACAGCTACTGGTCAGGGTGAATCCCTTTCTCACTGACAGAGGGGCTGTCTGGCCAGGTGAAAGAGAGTGGAAGAGGGATGCTTAGGGAGCAGGGAGAACAGAAGCTGGTCTGAAGGATTTCAAAATGGGAGTGACTGGCCCCTGAATAACCTTCCAGCAATGGCTTCAGTGCCCACTGCTGCCTGGTCCATTGATTCCCCCACCCCTTGTGCTAGAGCAGGCTACTCCAGAGCCCTGGAAGTGCCTCTGCATCCCTGACCCAGCCCAAACCCAGCCTTTGATGCTCAGCCAAGTACCTTCCACCCTCCTGAGCCCTCTCTCTGATTCACATTGTAACTGAAACCTTCACCCTCTAGTCTCCTGAGTGGCACAAAAATCTTAAGGGGTGCTTTTATCTGCTAACCCTGGTCATCGCTTTTCCTACTAGCTTTGCCCTCCTGGAAGTACGGCCTCAAAAGCTACACATGGAATAGAGCTGCCCTCAGGTCTCAGCATACGGATGATCTCAAAGCCAGCTCTCCTCTGATATTTGGACCTTTCACTCCAAAAAGGAAGGCTTCTTGGATTTGTTCAAGGAGGGGAGAGTGTAGGACTGGGACATATCTGAATTCTTAGGAGGGTTGCCACTTAATCAGCTTAGGAAGCCAAGGAAGGCGGGTAGATGCAATGAATCGGCACTCACCACCCATTCCATCTTCCTTCCAGGGTGCCTCTGGGACAGCAGAGGCTGGAATGTGACAGGCAGAGGCTCCTGGGCTCCTTGGAGCCAAGGTTGTGAATGTGGCTTCAGTTTTGACAGACTATGTGGAGAGAATGAGGCAGAAACTATGCTTCTGCCCATGGGCTTTCTGCTCCGGCATGAGCCTCCCACCGCCTGCCCCCATAGTGTACAGCCACTAAGCTCATGGGTGTCCACAGGCGGGAGGTCCTGGGCTGTGATTTTGATGATGTGAATGTGGCCGGTGCAGTGTGATTGGCGAACCAGCCACGGTTCATGGCAGCTTCTTGGTTGTGACCTGGGTGTATAATTCTGAAGCTGAAAGCTGCCTGTTCTTAGAAGACAGGAAGATGTCTTAGGCTGAGATTCAACTTATAAGCCATTGCTTGGAAAGTTACTGAGAGTCTGCAAGCAATTTCCTGTCCTTTGCTGAACAGCCTTCCGATGAAACTCATTGACAAGGACTCTCCTCTGTAAGTCAGCCCTGACCACGCAGGACCTGAAGACCTCACAGCTCATGTGTGTGTGGCGTTGCAAAGGGGCACTTGAGGGAAAAAGAAATAATGTATGCAGTGGTGTGTGTGTGTGTGTGATTTGCAAAATTACTAATTACACCACAAATCTATGAGCATTCGAAAAGACATTGTGTTTAAAACTAGCCATTATACAGTGGATGTCGTAGATAACACTGTGTCCAAGGGAACAAAAATGGCCATCCCCTCGGGGGCAGGTGGACACCATGGACTTCGATGTGAGACTTAGAGAATGACACAAAGTCACTTAAGCAGCATCAGATAAAGAACGAAGAAATATCAAACAAACACAAAATGAGTGACATTCAATTGAAAAGGTAAGGACTTACAATTCTGTAAACCGAGGATTGTTGATGTCATAGAAGACAGGAGGTGGCAGACATGTCCCAGGTTAAAGGAGGCTACAGAGATGTAACGGCTAAACTAGGTCTTGTCCTGAAGCGGGAGACCTGCTTTCTCTGCCTCTTGGACACCAAAGCTGTCAGTGGAAGTGGCCAATGACATCCACGTCACAGTGCAGCCACTCACCCTGACAGATGCTGAGTTTTCTGTCAGGCGCAGCTCTAAACGCCCGTTTAGATGAAGACTTGGCAGGTTTCTCGCCCTGGGCTCACCGGCTCCAGTGGGTAAACCTGCCGCCATTGTTAAAAGCTCAGCCATCTCATGGATGGACAATGGATGAATGGAGTGGGGTTGGGGCAGTTCCTGAAAAAGGGGTACTGGAAAGACCCCAACAGAAGGTAGTTCCTCTGGGGTCTGCTGGGGCATGCTACAGAATTAGGGAACTTAATTATATGTCTCAGCTTAAGGGTCGCTTCTCTGGGGCTATTTTGGCAAAGCCTGAGACTGTTTGTCATTCAGTATGTGACTAATAACAGGTCTGATTAACAATGATATAACTCTGTCTCAACAGAAAGAAGCTGCAAAGTAAAGGGGTGAAGATGAGGTGCTGGCCCCTCTTAGGACTGGGGCTTCTCCGTGATGTCCCTGCTCTCTCTGGTTAGATGAACACCGCAGAGAATGATGCTTCTTCACATGCTGTTTTGCTCAGCACCTTCCATACTTCCTGGGCTGCTCCTAGAACAGTGGGGGCTCCCCCTCCAAGTGGTGAAACTGGCTGAGAGGCAGGAGGTGGGGGAGGTCTGGAGGGGTGGGAGGGATCAGAAAAAACACATGAACTAGGTAAAGGGGAGAGGAGAGTGGGGAGACACTGCACTAGACACAGGAAAGCCCCCTGACTCCACTAAAGTGCCTTCCTGAATAGGTCTCAGAGAGCAGTGAGAAGTGTGCATAGAGGGCCTGGGGGAAAGAGCTGGGAGAGAGAAAGTACCAGGTGATTTGATCCCCTCTCCTCAACGCACACTTCCCAGGCTGCATCTCTACATTTCAAGGGGCAAACTACTCAGCCCTGGTGGCAGCCATTATCCATCCATTCACCATTGAGCGAATATTTATTAATTTATTTATATATCGAGCTCAGTGCTACTGAGAGTGTTCTGAGATCGAGTCAGGAGAAGAGACAGACATGTAAGCCTTAATGTAATCACGACTTTAAGGTAAGTAGGAGCAGAGTGCCAAAGAGAAGAGAGAGTTCCTGGGGCGCCTGGACGAACTGCTTCATGAAGGAGGAATTCCGACTGCGTAGTGAACAATGACCCCCCCGAGCATGGGACAGCAGAAGGGACACCAGGCAGGGCAGCCGGCTGCCTGGCGTTTTGTCCTGAGTGCAACCATGGGGCCAGCACTGACTCCCTCCAGCTCTGCCTTCTTAGCAAGTCACTCCCCGTCCCTGGGCTCTGTTTCTTCACACTCAAGGCGCTGGGCTGGAAGGTGATGGAAGGACACCCCTCTGTCGAAGACCCCATGACCGCCTGCCCCAGCGTGTCATTTTCACAATCAGACACTAGGAGCCCTGGATGTGTGCCCAAACTGCAGGCGGAACCTGTCCTCATGCTGTGCGCCTGGCCCCAGGGCTGGGAATAGGTACCAGCTTTCCCTTCCTGCTCTCTGCCTCTGATCACTTGTAGCTTTCAATGCTGTCTCCTTCACTTAGCACAAGAAGCCGAAGTATTGCACTGCCATTTTACACAGAAGGAATTGGATTTCTAATGAAGTTTTCGTGGGAAATGAGCTGCTTAAGTACCAGGCTGAGCGTGTGCACGTTATCACCGGAGTCTAGAAAATTATTAAACTCTGTTCTTTGACAAAGAAAGATGAACCACAAGAAATGGGCCATCCAGCAACTCAGACTGCAAAATGACAGCTTGTCAGGGAGTTCAAATTCCTGTCAAGCAGAAAGAGAAAGTGACTACTTAGAATGTCTTTAACAGTTCTTAAAGACGGCTGAACCCCTTGTATCTGACGGACCACTCCCAGAACGTACCGTCTGTTCCAACCCACTCCTCGGCCACCCTCACCTCCATGAACCACATCTCCTACCCAAAAAGCTGGAATCACAAGATGTTCTAGAAAATGCTCTTGTCCTCATTCAGTGCAACCATTAATTGCCAAAGCCTTGGGCCTCCCACCTGAGGAGCATGCTGTCCTTGCCTGTCCATTTTCTCTGCCAGTTTCCAGGTTCACACCCTCATTGACTCTTGCCTAGATCACACAGTAGGCCCTTTACTCATCACCCTCTTCACTTCAGCTCCCGTCCAGGAAAACCTCTACCGTGCTGCTTCCGTTTTTACATTTTTTTAAATGTGAAATATATCACCGATAGTTTAGAAAGTAAACAGCAGAGTCACGGCCACTGGGTAAAGAGAGAGACCATTGCCCTTTCCTTAGCTGGCCAGTGCAGCCCTCCCCAGGCCGTCTTCCTCCCTCTCCCCCTCCCCCTCCCTCTCCCCTACAGGGAACCACAGTCCTGACTCCACATGGGCTTTGTATATGTTCTAGAAGTAGATGCCAGAGTTCCACAATACAAATCTAGTTGGGAGTCTTGTAAATATTTGGTCATTTTTCCCTAAGTCTTTCATATTTCTGTGCCATCCTCTTTTTGTTGCTGTTATATTAAAATGCAGTTGCTTTAATCTTGGATCTAGAAACCCTTTATTTATCTGCAGAACCTCCAATGCTTTTGGAGGAGCGTTGCCCAACATGTGTCCCTTTGTTTGTAGGAGCACAAACTGTTAAGGTTATGTAGTCAAACAAGCTGACAGGAAGCTACCCTGGTGTAACTGAGAGGTCACACAGCATCTGACCTGCTGGAGGGGCCCCATGAGAGAAAAGGAGGCACCCTGGGAGGAAAGCGTGCACCGTGGGAGAAAAGGGGACCCCATGGGAGGGAACGAGGCCCCATGGGAGGGAAGGAGGTTGCGTGGGAGGGAGAGAAGGGGTCCCATTGGAGGGAAAGAGTCCCATACAAGGGAAGGGGGTCCTGTCGTCGGGAAGGGGGTCCTGTCGTCAGGAAGGGGGTTCAGTGAGAAGAAAAGGGAATCTCCAAGATGCAGCCAGGGTTTTCTGAGCCCTCCTCTGTGTCTCCCCTGGGCTGGGTCCTGGGGACATTGTCTCGCTCTCAAGGGGTCTCCTTAAAGCCCGATGATAGATAGAATTATTTCTCTGCCAGTTCCTAGAGATTTCTCCTCTGAATACAGCGTGATCTCACACCTTCTCTACTTTCCCTCCTCAGAATAGCCCTCAGGTTCTTTTTCACTCCTTGTCTCTGCACCCCACGCCTGTGGTGTGCTTTCAGCGTGGGGGCCCTCCCCCTGCACTTCTGCTCCCAGGCCACCAGAGCCGCTCAGGATGCCTGGGAGCTCACTCAGCACCCCCGCCTTGTGCCCTGGTGACTGTTGGATCAGCACTATGACCATCCTAGTCCTGGGTTTCTGTCCAGGTGACTCCATGGGGCATTTACGCTCCAGCAGGGCATCAGCAGGACTTCCGCCTGAGGTCACAACTTTGCTTGGCCTCCTCCCCTCCACGCTCTGGCATCCCCATGGCTCTGTCCACCCTCCCCTGGGAGCTATTCCTGACTTGTCTCTGAGTCTGTTTTTACCATTTGCCCTTTTAGTCAGACTCCTTGGCCCAATGTGGGTCTTCACTGGACAACCGAATGGGTAGAAACCCCTAGGTGTACAATTTAGCATCCAACGAAGAAAATAGAGCCCTTGCCCTATGATTTAGAGAAGGAATTCAATGCAGGTTATAGAAGCACTAAGAAACCGAGCAAGGACAGTGAAGCCACCAGAACCATCAGCAGCAGGGCATGCTACCAGCCCCATCAGGGCCAGGGCAAGCAAGTGGTTTACCAGACCCCAGGTGCTGAGCCCACAGGGTCTGTCTGCAGGAGGCGAAGTCCCAGAACCACACGGCTGCTGCTCCCAGAAACCAGACGTGAGGAGTAGGCAGGTGAGGCCTGGCTGTCAGGAAAGTACCTGCAGGGAACAGGTGAGCTTCCAGAAAAACCTGACTGCCCCATGAAGGGGACGTTTTTTTCTCGCTGAAAATATCTCCGTGTAGAGAAAACACTCATGGAGACATGACTGGCTGTACACCCATTCCCTTAGTCGGCCGGTGTCACAGGATGCCAGGGGCTGATATGCATGCCCAGCGGGGCCAAAGGGCCACATCAAATGCCACAGAGTCTGTAACACGTCAGGGTTAGGCCTCTGATGATGTTGGGTGGGGTGTGGGGATCCTGACACTGTGATGGACCAAAACAGCCTAGACAAGAGCTCATTCTAACAAGAGTTCAAGGATATTTAACAATAGCTCTGGAGGCCTGTTAGCCCTTAAAAATTGTAGTGTTTGTTCCTCATGCCACATCAGCCCCTCTGAGCTCCCTGGGATAGCATTTTATGATGGCATTTCAACTGATCATCTACTTTCTTCCCCAGAAGGAAAAAATATTAGACCCAGTGAGGGTCTAATCTTTCTAGTACTTTCAAAGCTGTTGTCCATGGGTCCTTTCAATTTGGGCTGAGTATTATGAAAGGACACGAAGAGAGCGGGCCCTGAGAGCAGCTCCCTGGCCCCCTGGAGGCCTCCACTAGATCCAGGCTGTGCGTCAGAGCTGTGTCCTTGCTGACCTGGTGGTGAGAGCACTGACAGGCAGTTGGACTTCCCGGGGAGGGACTCTGACTGGCCTGCCCCGTCCCGCAGGCAGGCCTCTTGTCTGGTCTCTTGGTGGCCCCATGCTGAGTGCTGGCACCCACCCCCTTCTGGGGTGCAGACGGAGAATGAGCAGGTGTGGGATCTTTGTGTCAACGTCCCCTCCTTTGGAGTGGGAAAATGTGACAGAGACCACCTGGCAGGAGGCCGAAGGAGCTGGAAGAAAAGTCAGTGGCAGCGTGGTGTAATGTCCCAGAGGCCCTCACTCTGGATTCAGACCTTGCATGGTTGTTTGCTCCAGGCTGACCCTGAACAAGGAGAGGGGTCTTCACGGGTGGCCCCAGGCCACTGGGGTCAGTGTGGTGACAAAGCCGTTTCCTGGCCCTGGGACTCATCTCATCTCACTGTTCCTGGAAAGAATTATCTGCAAATGATTATTTCTGACAATAGATAAGAAAGGGTTGAGTTTAGAAACTGGCAAACATGACACTTCATACTTGCACACTGAGGCTGAACATGGGCATATAAACTTGTGTCTGGGTTGTTTTGTAAATATTGCCGAGCTGCGCGCACGCGCGTGTGTGTGTGTGTGTGCATGGCCACGTGCACACACCCATGTGCGTGTGTGTGATTGCTCCATTCTTCTAGTTACGCTGCAAATTCCAAACTTACATCTTTCAGTTCTTCTTCAATGCCAGTTACATTGCTCTTCCCAAATTTAGTGCCAGAGACAAATGTTCATGAATTGCCTGCTGAAACCCTACAGTATGTATGCTAAAATCCCAACTCCTTTCCACTAGCAGAAGGCTGCAGATCTGGGTGCAGCCCCCATGCTCCCTCCGACTCCCCCTGCTCTCCTCACGCTGACCTAACTGCTCCCCAGACCTGCCAAGCGGGTTGGTCCACAGAGCCTTTGCATTTGCAGTTCTCTCTGCAGAAATACTCTCTTTCCAGTCTTCACGGGGCCTTTCCAGACCACCCTTGCTCCTCCAGGGCTGCCCCTCTCTCTGTCCCCTCACCTGGCTTGGTTTTCTTGGCATTTCTCACTTCCCCTATGTCTTGTAAGTGAATCAATAAATATATGTGCCAAGGGATAGGTGAAGTGTCAGAGGTGCTGGGACAAGACTCTGTGACCCTTGTTCAGGAAGAGTGAGCAACCTGAAAGAAGGCTGAGAGACAGAGAAGGGTGGGTGATTCGGAGACTTTGAGCCAGGTATGGTGGGACAAGGAGGCGGATCTCCTGGAAGATGTGACTTCAGTTCTGGAGGGAGGATGGCTTCAGTGGGGCGAAACTGAAGGATGAGCCAGAGGGCTTCACTGTCATCTCAGTCTATGGGCTGTGACACAGGGCTGACTTGCCAAATCAGGGAGAAAGTATAGATCCAGAAGGAAATAGCCAGTGTCCTCAATGAATTCAACTCTGGCCCTCCGCAGGTGACAGCAGGGGTAAAAGTCCAGGAACAAGAGGCAGGGCCTTGATGTCCAGCCACCCCTCTTCACATGCAGGGTCCCAGAAGTTCTAATGAGGGACCAAAGCTTACATAAGGCATTAGCCATTCAGACAAAACGTGGAAGGGCCTGCCCCACAGAGTGATGTCCTGAGAATACTGTTGACTGACAGAGTCTTCAGTTCTGCCGGACCTGATGGAGCACTCCCTATGCACGAGGGCCTTGCTCTTGGACTATACTTTCTTGATTTTTAAATGCAGTTGCCTGATTGTACCCAGTATTTAACAAGGGTGATCCTAGTGGTCTTTGACTGAAGAATGTTGACAAGCTGCATACATGTTACAAATTATTATATCTTCCTGGTGATTACACACCTATTTATCTCTAGGGATGATTTTTGCCTTAATGTTTATTTGGTCTGATATAGCTACAGCAACCTTATTTTGGTGAATACTTACCTGATGTGGTAGGCAGAATAATGAGACCCTCCCACCCCCCTGACCCAGTGCATGCAAAGATCTCTATGTTCTAATCCCTGGAACCTGTGAATATGATATTTCACGTGGCAAAAGGGACTTAGCAGATGTGATGAAGTTAAGGATCTTGAGCTGGGAGATTATTCTGGACTATCTGGGTGGTCCCAGTGCAGTTCCAATGGCAAGATAAGAGGGAGTCAGAGGAGAAGGCGATGTGGCGATGGCACACAGAGTGCAGTGATGCACTGTCAATGGGGGGGGGGGGTGCCATGCGCCAAGGAATGCAAGTGCCGTTAAATGTTGAAAAGACAAGGAAATAGACTCTCCCTCAGAGCTCCAGAGGAACCAGCCCTGCCAGTACCTTGACTTTAGCCCAATAATACTAATCCTGGGCTCTGACTCCCAAGCTGTAAGAGAACAAATTCTTGTTTTAAACCACTACATCGGCATTCCTTTGTCGCAGCAGCAACTGAAAACCGATGCACCTGACAACCGCCACATCTCTGGTAGCTCAGACCTTCCCTCTGAGACCTTTTCCTTCTGCCTGAAGCAAGTCCTTTCGACTTTTCTTCATGGAAGGTCTTTTGGTGTTGACCTTTCTCAGCTTTTGTTGTTTGGAAAAAGATTTTCTGCTCACAAATCCGGGAACTGTTTCCCCATATATTTCCTGAAGACGTGCTTCCTCCATTGCTACTCTTCCTTGGGGATGAGTTCCAGCTATCTGCTCCCTAAAGTCTCTTTTTTGGTTGAATGGGTCTGCAAATGCCCTCAGTAGACATTAGTGCTGTTCCTCAAAGACTTTTTCCCTGTCCAGGCACAGTATAGGAGTGTATGTCTAAATGTGTTTGGATGGGTGGGGCCAGGTGATCAGTTCTAGTAACTAAATGGTAAGTAGAAATTACGTATCTTGAGAGTGAGCATTTAATTGCTAATGTGAACCCTCAGAAATCTCTTTTTCCCTCTTTAGCAACTGACAATAGGCAAGGTAAAAGCTGCTCTGACAGCCTGGGTCCATCTGTGAGCCTTGACCTCAGTGAGTAGAGCTCTCTGTCAATTTGCAACGGACATGTAGTAAGAGCAGGAAATGAACATTTGTTGGAGCTCTTTGTTGTCACAGCAAAACCTAGTGTATCCTGACTGGTACAATGCTCCTGAGGCATCTGTATCTTGGTTTTTCTTTTTAGACTAAATCAAACCCAAAGCTTTAAGAAAACCAAGGGTAATTATGCCACAGATTAGATTCTCAGAGGTCTAGGATTCAGAATTCGAGCAAGCGAAGGGTCACCCCAGAAAATTCAGGGCCAGTCAGATGGCCTTCAATTCTATGAAATGAGAGACAGTACCCAAGACACAAGGAGAAATCAGCAGAAGCTCCTAAACTGACCCATCTACCCAAGGTTCTCTAAGACACTTGCAGTCAGTAACTACCCACAGTGTGAATTCTGAGCTCCATCGTAGTTCAGGGATGCAAGCTGAGGTTCAGTGAGCTGAACCTGCGGGCTTTGTCCAAATGAGGCCTCTCCCTGCCCCCCACAGAGACTCCATTCTTTAGAGAGGAGCGAGGGCAGGAGCTCCAGGTGTCTGTTAACCATGGCCGGCTCTTCTCTCAGCCTCAGAGATCCAGTAACACGAGAAAAACAAACTGAGCCGGAGACTGCTGCAACAGGGACTTTGTGTCGGTTTCCTGGGAACGAAAGATTGTCTTCGATGTAGCAGGATGATCTGCCATCACTTTTCTGGAGGCTAATTATAAGCCTGAAACCAGGACAGCACTATTTTTGGAATCTCCTCAAAGAGTAGCAAAACACTGACAAAGACTAGCTCTCAGTTTAACTTTGGGCAAATGGTCCAACATGCCATGGCCTAGATTTCCTTGACCATAAAATAAGAGTATCAAATGGCTTACTTGAAACTGGGCCATGATAACATTCTAAAAGGTGCTGTATAAACATGGGGCTTTGGAATTATGGCATCTCAGAGGATTGACAAGATCACTCTTCCGCCCCTACCTTCAGAGGAGCACGTCTGTATCGTCCACACAGATGAGAACCGGTCTCATTTTACAGTGGTTCCGAGCAGACTTCACACTGTTGTTAGTTTACTGTGATAGTCCCCAGCTGGTTAAGAAATTCCTTCCCATGCTGTCTAATTTCCACATCTTGCATCCCCTGACAGCCTCTTCTATTGTCCTTGGGCATCCCTGGCACTCTTGTTGGATTCGCTGTGCTATGATGTCCCTCCTGTTGCTGCCTCAGGTAAGGGCCATGCCTGTGGGGTAGGAGGTCGACATCTCTGGAGAGAAGAGATAATCCCAAGATCCCCACAGGAAAGAATTAGGAAGGACAAAAGTCAACTCTGGCTCTCAGGGCTATAACCCCTCAGGTACAGATTTTAAAGGATCCAAACATACTAAAAGTTATAAAAGGAGTTATAAAAGGCCTCTGTCTCATGGAAACCACTGAAGCACTAGAACAAGAGGCGTCCAATAGGAAGGTCTCAGGACAAACACGTTGACAAGTATATGTCAGAAGCCAGACTCTCAGTTGCATATTGTCAAGTGTGCTTTGGGGATAAGCATCTCTTCACCCTTCTTTTGTGAGGGGGCTTTTGATGGAAATTTGGAGCAGCCCTAGATCATGTTTCTTGTGTGAGAATATTTGCTGCTCTTCCTATTCATCTTGCTGGCCCAGAAATTTCCTTGTCCTTCTCTAGTATCTTCATTCAGTCAACAAATAGTCATTGAGCTCCTATAACATACTAAGCATTGAGGATCTAGCTGTGAGCACAATCTACCTGGTGCCTGTCCCCAGGGAGTTTCTAGTCTATAAAGATCAGGTGCCCCGTTCCCGAGACTGGGCTCCTGCTATCTCCTTACTGGCCCCTCCCCAAGTTCCATTCTGCCCTCCTGTTGGGACACTAGCCTGCTTACCAAGGTAAAGTATCCAGATGACATTATGAAAGTATGTGGTGGCGAATGGGTGGGTAACTGTGGATGCTGGGCTGCTTCTGGACCAGGGGTTGCCCATTTCAAGGCTGGCCTGAGTCAGGACAGTCTTATTGACAAGGGAAGTCCACAAGGCTGCTGTTAAACTAGCCAGATTCTCGTGCATAGACCTTTAGCAATGAGTCAGAGTTAATTCCCAGACCTAACAAAACAACAAGTGAGTGAAGTGAAATGACCAATAAAGTGGAAATAATGAAATTGTCATGTTAATGATGCCCTCGATGCTGTGAACGTGAGTGGTTGGGTAAGGCCTGGGCTTTCTGCACTCCATGAAGCCCTCACGGCCATCTTGCTGCTAGTCTAACCCTTCAGCTTGGCATCATCCGGCAGAGCCAGACGGATGACGAGGGTGAAATAAGGCAGCGATGTTTTCGAGGCAGGCAATCGCCAGGTCACCCACATGGGTGTCTGCCACTCAACCTTGCCTTCCTCCTGTCCACTGTTTGACCTTGCCACTGCTGTCTCGTGTGTTTCCCAGAAGGGAGAAGGAAGAACATTTTACTTTCTGTGGGCACTGCTATGAAGTGTTCAGGAAAAGAGGAAACTTAAAACTTGCCTGACACCAGGGTTTGGAATGACCTCTGGATGCTAATGAGCCATGTGTTTCCAGCTGCAGCCTTGGGCCATCGCCCTCTGTGTGAGCCCTGCTGTGGTCACGGGTCAGGGTCCTGCCAAAAGCCTGGGACTCCGGGCTCAGTTAGGAATATTCCACTGCATCTATCTGGTGCATCCCCAGAAACAGCCCCCAAAACGTCAGGGCACCATCACTTACTAGACAAGAAGAGGTACTGGGGTAAACAAGGTGCCTGAAGAGGAATCCTGATTGTTTTTCTTTCCTCTTACTTGTTTCTTAGGGGAAAAAAAATGTTTTTTAAAAAAGCAAGAGCCATTACTAAACCGAAGAAGCTGCGTTTCAGAACAAACACGTCCTACATAACAAGCCTGATAAACAATAGGATTGAACTCCGACGAGCTAGTGGTGGGCGAAATGCCAGGCTCAAATACCAGAGAATTTCTCTCGGGACCTCTTGCATCACATCTGCTGTGCTGTGTGTGCTGTTATCTGCAGTGTAACTCGGCACTTCCTCAGATCCCAAAGCAATCCCTCCACCACTATGCTGGAGGCAGCTGAGCAAGTGTGTGCCAGGCCCTGGTGTGGTTTCATTTCAGAATGAACGTCTAATTGAATGCTTACACCATTGCATTCCATCCTGGAAAATCTCCCCGCTGCTTTCACCACCCGCTGGGAGTTCTCAGAAGCAGGTGACACTTTGCACAATAGCAGTGGCAATTCCATGAAAATGTGTCCCCTGATTTGATTCTCACGTAGGCATCACTTGCTCACAATGCAGTGACGGTGGAGAGACAATTGTTGCGCTTCCACCCCCCTTCAGCTTACTCACCCCAGGAGATTTCCTAACGCGTAACCGCCCCATCTCTAATGAAGTGAGGAGGGGACCCTGCACGGCGCTGCGGCGGTGGCGGTGCGTGCTCGCGATTGCACCTACCGCGGCTTCTTCTCCCTCAGGTCTAAGGAATCCTTATAACTCTGCCTCCCACGCAAAGTGTTCACACTCATGTTCCTTTCAGGGTTTCCAGTAAAACCATACTTATTTTCCAAAACGATGCTTTGCTAATTTTTGCCCTAAAGCCGGAGCATTTAATGGAGTCAGGAATGGCGCTAGGCTTAAAAACAAAGGTTTCTGGTTTTCATACAAATCAAAGGCTAAGTTTTAAACCAAATCTTAAGGAGATTCTGAGTCATAGTTTTAATTTTGCTTATGTCACTATTTGTGCTCTTCCGTTATTGCCCTAAAAAGTTTTCACATCAATTAAAACAGGAGTAACCAGAAACAGCTAAGTCCATACAGTGGAGAGGTTAAGTAAACCAGAGAACAGCTGTCCCAAGGAGCCGGGAACACCGAACAGCCATCGAAAGATGTGGCCATGACAGCTGTCATATTTTAAGAATCAGGCTAGGTAACCTGCTCTCACTCTGCAGGTATATAGGTCAATGTGTACGTATTCACATGTTTAAAATGCATGGGAAGAGGAGGGGGACGTCGCACAGGCAGCCGAGGTGACCCGCTGGTGCAGGGAGGCAGGATAAAGGGGACCTGGCTCCACTTTGATTACTTCTGTGTCGCTGGATCTATTTCAAGACTGTGTTACTTTATGATACACGTGTGTACACATACATCCATAAGTGAGTAAGTACGTGTATAAAAGAGAAGAGTAACCTCAAAGTTTATGCGTCTTCTAGAATGTTCGTATGGTAGCAGCATCACTCCTAGAGTCTGCGAATGACCCCTCCTCCTTAGCTTACAGATGTCGGAGGCTTGTCCCTCCTTCACCGCAAAGATTCTCAGCTTTGGGTGCACGTTGGAAGTGCTCGGGAGCTCTCACATGTCAATGTCCCTGCCGCACACTGGACCGATGAGGTCAGATCTCTGCGGGGCAGCCTGGCTCCCGCCAAGCTGAGGACCACTGCTCTACTCTCTAAACCCCTCAAGGGTAGGGTCTGTGTCTGGTCTGTCTTTTTGCCCTCAAAGCTCTCAGGTTAGTGACTTATGTTAATATGATATAATGAAGAGATCTTGAATCTCCAATACTTTCAGAGGGATAAAAAAAACGTAACAACCAGAGATTGAGTAACGTGTTAGAGCCATCCATAAAAAAGCACACAGATTCACAGCACCCAGGGGACAGCCTCTTCCTCCTGCTGGTGCCTTTGGGGCCAGGTGATCTCTTGGGCATTTGTCTTTGTGCATGACACACACACACACACACACACACACACACACACACACACACTCACTCCCTCCTCGGTCCCTGAGAAGTTGGTGTGGTGTTTCTTTGGTCAGGTGAGAAACCAGTCAAGGAAAGTGAAAACCCTCAAGCAGCCGTGCCCTTTGTTGATGTTCACACAAGAATTGTAAAATGAATTTCTCAGCCACTGCTGAGCGGAAGGCCACCCTGGAGTCCTACTGGCCCTCCTCGTGACTGCATCCCGACACTCATTCCTTTACTCCTGGGGCTTTTCCCAGCCTTTTCTTGGAACTCATTAACCACTCCTCATAAAGAGGGCACTTTGAAAATTTGAAGTTCTTCAAATATATTTTGGGTTGTTTTCTTGCAGATGGTGCCAAAGTCTTCTTCTTGCTCCAGCACAGCTGGTGTTGCTGGTTCCAGTGGCCTCATCGAAAACTTTGTAACTTTAAATGTCACTGACCCTTGGCCCTGCCAGGCCTGTTAAGAAGGAACAAACGCGGAGGGCAGGGGTCCATTCTTGTCGGGCAGCGCAGCTGAAATCACCAATGACTGACATGGCTGCTGAGCAGTCCAAGTCCCCCTATTTATTGTCTCCAGTTGTCAATCTCTTGATGACAAGATTTCAGAGACAGAATATCTGGTGATGAGTGGATGATAATTTTATGATAAATACCCTTGTACTATGTTAATGAGGTATTTTAGAAATAATCGACACAAACACTCCGAACTTGCCTGTCTTTCTTTAACTGTTACAAGACGTCGGCCACAGTCATTCTGTTTTCAGACCTTGGGGGGCTCTGTTGACCTTTTAAGTCTCATCAGGCACAGCATCACAACAGATTCTGGGAAATCACGTCACTGAGGTACTGAACCTCTAAGACAAATGAAACTATCTACATATTTTTGATATTATATATTTTTACATCAAGAAACTCCCTAATTACCTGGAACAGGAGCTTACCTTTTATATCATCTAGGAGCACATACATGTTGTGAGCTTACAATTTCAAATATAAAGAAATGATGGTTTTAAATCCAATATTTGGGAAGAAAAGTACATTAACTCAACTATGTAAATTGTGGTACGGGAGTCAGATTGTTACTTATATAAAATAGTGCTGTAAAAGTTGTACACTTTTCATCAGGACAGAAACTGAAATTAAGGGAAAAAAGCAGACTGATTCCTTCAGCTTGTCTCCTCTGAGGATGACATTTTCAGAGCCCCCCTCTACCGGGCGGTGTCTGCTCCTCTGGCTGCACAAGGTGTTTGTTCATGTCAATTCTCACACAGATTTGTCATTTAATGTGCACATGTCCGCTTTATTCATTCATTTGATGCTTCATGCAGGGTTACTATGGTTTCTTGCATAGAAGTTTGTGTTAAAAGTCTTTGTTTATTCAAGAAGAAAGAAAAAGACAGAGAAATGGGAGAGGCTGCACCCCTCCTTTTTAGCTTTGGCGAAGACGGATCCACGTTTCATCTTTAATCACGCCAGGCCAGGCCCACCTGTCTTGTCTACTCTGCCAAGGACAGGACGACAAGGACGGGCCTCGGTGCCCACCGTTACCTCGACACTCAGCTAACAAATGAGGCCCGGCCCGGCTGCCGCCGCCTCTGCTGCTGCCGCTGCTGGACGACAACCTATATCTTCTTGCTTTGTCCCCCATCCCTGCCACCCAGCGGGAGCACGCTCTGATTACCAGATAGCGCAGTGTTTTAAACACAGTAACACGCACACAACCTCCTTCCCCTCCGTGACCCTTCTCGGGGACACTGACTGCTCACCCCCTTCCACTGCGGGGCCGGGGTGGGGGGCAGCAGGAAGGGGACGAGTGGAGGCGCAGGGAAATTGAGTCCAAGAAAAAGAAGAGAGACCTGGAGACCCGGGAGTGCCTTCCTCGGGAAGGTCAAGCCATCCCTGGCAGGGCGAGGGGCCGGTTGAGTACTGAGAGCTGGGCACAACCCCCTCGCCAATGTAGAGCTGTACAGAGCCCTGCTCTCCTAGACTGAAATTGAATGTGAAACTAGGAAATAAATCGTTGTGCCCCTCCCAGTCTGGGAGATGATGTTACAGAGACCTCTCCCATGGTTTATCATTGTTGCATTGATGATGATGATGATGATGATGATGATGATGATGATGATGATTTTATGTCATGTGTGTCCTCTCTCCTAATCTTGTCCTGATATTCCAAACCAGGTCTCCTTCCTAGTTCTGGGGGTGCCTGAGCCTAGAACTCTTCGTTGGAGTGAAACTTTGTGTCCTGTACAGAGTGACAACAGAAATAACTGTTTGGTTTCTTGAGAAAAAAAAAAGTCTTTGTTTTTTCTCCCTGATTCTCTCAGAGGCTCTGCCTTCCCAGTAGCCACTGTCACATGGGAGGCCACCCACTCCTCCTTTCTCTCCCTCCACTGCTCTCCTTCTCTGGCTTTTTCAACTCCCTGTGAAATAACTGATTCACGCAAAAATCATCAATGAATGCTACAACATTAAGTAAAATGTGGGAAGACAGGCTCTTGGGTCATTACCAAAGTATCATCTCATCGATGATTTGCCCATTTTAAGGGAAGGATCTGCTTTTACAGAAGCCCAGGTAGTCAACAGAGCAACCAAAGGAGTAGACCTAGCAGCCCCAACAGTGGCACACCCCGGGGCTGGAGCTCCAAGTGTGGTCCAGCAGGATGCATTCAGGACCATTAGAAGCATTTTTTCCTGATAAGCTCAACCTATATTTAACCAAGCCTTTACACTTAACCTTTAGCGTGCAGGAAATGTTAATATCTATGGTATCAAGGTAATGACACTACAAGGAAGCAATCAGACAGGTTGGACATTCTATACCACAAATGGGCCCAGGCTCTTCGGAAAGTCAGTGTGATCATGGAACGCAGATCAGTGGTTGCCAGACCAAGAGCAGAGGGGAGTGACTGCACAGGGGCACAACGGGCTTTTCAGGGAGGCAGCAATATTTACTGTGATGGGATGATGGTTACACAGGTATATATAGTCATCAAAACTTAGGAACAGTGCATTTAAAATTACTGCATCCAATTTATTAATTAATTATGTATTTTTAAAAGATTTTATTTATTTGTTTTTAGAGAGAGGGGCTGGGAGGGAAAAAGAAAGGAAGAGAAACATCAATGTGCAAGAGATACGTGATTGGTTGCCTCTCGCACATCCCCAACTGAAAACCTGGCCTGCAAACCAGGCATGTGCCCTGACTGGGAATTGAACCAGCAACCTTTTGGTTTGCAGGCAGGCACTCAATCCACTGAGCCACACCAGCCAGGGATGTAGTTTATTATATTTAAATTACACCTCAAACAGTTGATTTTTAAAACAAAATACCAGTGTCCCACAAAAAAGTGAGTCTCACACACACATACACAAAAAACTGGTTTATATTTAAATAGACAAAAGAGCTTTTATCACCAGATATGATGTGAAAAACTTGGTGAGATCTTAAAAAAGACATTTTGGGTGTAACTGGGAGAATTTAAACATGGACTGGATAACAGATCATGTTGATGAATTTTTAAATTTTCTTATGGTTATGTAGGACAATGTTCTCATTGTTAGAAGATGCCTGCTGAAATATTTGAGAGGCAAGTGTCATGATGTCTACAACTTAACTTCTATACCAAAAGGTATACGTAAATGTGGAGAAAGATAAAACAAATACAGCAAAAAGTTAATAGCGGTCAAAAATGGTAAATGCCAATTAAGCAGTGAGATGGGTCTTATGGTTTGGAGTCAGGCTTCAGAAATGTTGGCCTTTCATGAGATGTCCTTTATGTCAAGGAGCCACCACTTCTCACTGTGCGATACGATGATGGTGGGTATATGTCATTGAACAAGGGTGAACCCTGTTGTAAACTATGGGCTTTGGTTGGTAACGACCCTGTAAACGTAGGTTCATCAACTGTCACAAACGTACCACTCTGTGCAAGATGTCGATAGTGGGAACGCTGTGTGTGGTGGGAGCATGGAGTAGATGGGAATTCTGTGTCCTCCTCAACTCTGCTGTGAACGTGTAACTGCTCTAAAAGATAAAGTCAATCAAAATAATGTTTAAGTAGATGGACCTGTCAAAGTTCATTTGTTTAAATCATCAAAGATAAACAGTATTCTTGCCCCAAAATTGGCCTGGAGGATTGTCCTAAATTGGTGTTATCATGTCATCATGTAAACCTCCAGAGACACTATAAAAGGCAGCTTGATGTGAGTGATAAATGGTCAAGGACAAAACCTCCTGCCCAGCCTGTGTTTAAGATGAACAAAGAACTGTAAAAATGACAACTTGGAATGATAAAAAGAGAAGTAATTTTGTTAAGGAAAATCTTGAGTGGAGTGGCTGATCTGACGCAATTATCACTACATGATCTTGCAATTCAGTTCTCATTCATTACAAAATTTCTCTCCATTTTGTCTCTTTTAGTCTCTGCAGGATATTTAAAAGTGTTCCAATAGCAACAAAGAGTTCTTGAAATAATTCAAGTAGAACGCCACTTGTGCCACTTTGAGATTTCATTCCATTGTCATGTATATCTGTCTTCACTGCTTCTGGAAGGACAAACACCATTCAGGGACAAGGCTTCGGCTCAGTAAGTTCCAACAAGGGATATCCACATGCGTGAAGTTATCAGGGAGAGAAGATGCAGACAGGGAGCCTGACGTTGGCCACCAATGCAGAGATTTGAGTTTTGAGTCTACTAGTCACTTCCCTGATATTTCCATAAGCTAACCCTTTGAGTAAATGGTAAGTGACACCAGGTAAATGGTAGCTAAGATGCTGCCCATGCCTCAGGGCCTCACAGGATTCATTCAGTAAGCATTGGTATGCAAGAGAAAAAAGAGGAGCATCCTTTCTTCTGAAGTAGTTTTTTAAAAAAGATTCTACTTATTTATTTTTAGGGAGAGGGGAAGGGAGGGAGAAAAAGACGGAGAGAAACATCAGTTGTCTCTTCTACATGTTCCAAGTGGGGACTATGTGTCCTGACCGGGAATCGAACCGGCAATCTTTCACTTTTCAGGACAACGCCCAACCAACTGAGCCACACTGGTCTGGGCCTAGCTAAAGTCATTACAAACAATGTAATCTTGTGGTCAACCTGCCAAGCATCAATATTTTTGATACGTCCCTAAATTTTTTTTTTTAATTTGAGCTAACAGAACAAAACTCTCACAAATAATTTGATATAAATTCCAACTATTATCCATACTTTTTGTCCAGACCTGGTTTCTCCCTGATGGATGAATAGAAGTCATCTTTTGGGCTTACCTAGGATCTCACAATGGCCAGTGCTATCCCCAGCTCTTATTAATTTCCTGACTAGGTGATCACACTGCAGCTAAAATGACTGTCTGGAAGTGCACAGGTGATCATGTCACAGGTACCTGAAAGCAGTTTGGTGGCCTCCCATTTGTGCTCTTACAGCAGAGCCATTATAGGCCCCATGAGGAGGTGGGAACTGGTGTTTGGTGAGCCAGCTAAGAGTATCTGCCTCAACAGGACAGAAGGCAGAGGAAGCCACATGTCTCTTGGCTTAGTACTGCAGAAGCTTAGTGTATTGAAGACTTTTAGAAGATTCTATCAGGGGTGTCCAGCTGGCGGCCCACAGGCCACATGGTGCCCAGGGTGGCTGTGACTGTGGTCCAACACAAAATTGTAAACTTAAAATATCATGAGATTTGTGTGTGTGTGATTATGTGTCATGATGTATTTAATGTGTGACCCAAGACAACTCTTCTTTCAATGTGGCCCAGAGACACCAAAAGGTTGGACACCTCTGTATCTACATAGAGATAAAATGTTATAGTCAGATGCATATATGTTGCATATTATAATGAGGAGAGGATTTGGGGAATAAAAAGATTTTTGCGGATGTTAGAATATGGTGAGAATTGGACTTTCCTTCCTCCTTAGACTAGAGAATGAGTTTCTCCAGCTCTTGGGGAAGAGAGAGAGCAGGAGTAGTGCTGCTGGGGAGGTAGCCAGGCCCCTGAGGGGAAATGTCAGATAAGCCCAAGCAGTCTTAGGAAGATGGCATTCCTCAGCTCGGCCCAGACACTCCAGAGGCCTGGCAGGCCCAGCTGTCCACGACAATGACCATCTCAGCAGTAACCAACTAGGACAGGTCATTGGTGACCATGCAACCCCATCCACAACTCCTTTTTATCCTCCTGTACTTGTTGACAAGGGTTGGTATTCATTAAGTATGTTTTTAATAAATGAAGAAAAAAGAAACACTTTGCAACAGTGACTTTCTACAATAGATATTTTTCTACCAAATTACCTTAAACTTCTTTTTCTCATCTGACACAAAAACTTCCTTCATCAGATACTAAAATGAAACCCTCACAAACACAAAAAGTTCCACTCACCAATTTGTCTGGTTTTCAAATAATGGGCTATGGCTGAAACAGTCTTCTAAGAGGTGTTGGCTAAGTTTATAATTAAGCAGGTGTATAATGATTTTAAAACAGTGTTTTTTTCTCACACAAAGAGAAAAGGATATTAGGCCATTAAGGGCTGATTAACATCTGGGCTTTGTTTGGCTCCTATGGTCTGGTCAACAGACTGGTGTGGCAGAGGAGTAGGCTCCCCCTTACAGGAAAATTCTGCTTGAGCTGTGCAGCTGGTATGTTAGAGGCCTTGCTGACTCCAACACTGAGAGACTACAGAAGCTTCCAGCCCCATTAACAGGCTGAAGGAAAGATGGAATGGTCATGTCATGAGTTTGCTCTGACCTGGTGTCTCACTGACTTCCACACACCCCTCTTTCCTTTAGCCTTGCCTGCTTCTCTGCCCTCCAGTGCTCTGTAGTCATTTAAAGCAATTAGCACTTCTGGTCAAGATGGAGGTGTAAGTAGACATGCTTTGCCTTCTTGCACAACCATACAAAGAATTACAACCAGATCTCAAAACAAAAAACACTAGAACCATCAGAAAATCCAGCTGTATGGAAGTCCAGAAACCAAGGATTCAAAGAAGCCACATTCATCCAGACTGGTGATAGGAGGAGCGGAATCACAGAGGCAGGTGGAGAGATGGTGAGGCAGTGGAGTGGATGGTCCCACATTCACACACAGTGTATAAAAATCAGGAGGGTTATCTAGGGAGCAAGCGATCCCAGCCCCAGGCCAGACTGCACAGCCCAGGGTTCTAGCATGGGGAATATAAACCCCCATTATCTCTGGCTGTAAAAACCAGTGGGGGTTGGGGTGGCAGAAGGAACTGCAGGATTTTCACTTCTTACAGGGCTCACACAAATGTAGAACATTCACAAACCCACCCGCTCTGAGTTTCATCTTTAGGGCAGCAGCTGGAAAGAGTGTCAGTTGTGTACAGAAAGTGACTGGAAATGGAGCAAGTGCCAGGAAAACCTCCAGAAGCCAGGCAGTGGCATTGTCCCCTTCAGAGGCCTCCCCACACACAGAGCCACAGCAGTAAAGAGGGGTACCACGCTGTGGCAATTACCTAAGGCTCCACTCCACACAATTTATAGGTGCTTTTTCTACATAAGCCATGCTACTAAGACAGGGAGTAAAAGCAGCTCTACCTAATAAACAGAAAGAAACACAAAGAGTCTGCCAAACTGAGGAGACAAAGAAATATGGCCCAAATGAAAAAAAACAGAACAAAGCCCCAGAAAAAGAACTACAGAAAATGGAGATAACCAACTTATCAGATGCACAGTTCAAAATGCTGGTGATCAGGATGCTCAGAGAACTCACTGAGTATGGCAAAAATATGAGAGAAGAAATGAAGACTATACTAAGTGAAATAAATCAGAATCCACAGGCAACCAACAGTAAAGGGAAAGAAGCCAGGATTCAAATCAATGATTTGGGACATAAGGAAAAAATAAACATTCATCAGAACAGAAAGAAAAAATGATTCAAAAAAAAGGAGGAAAGGCTTAGGAACCTCTGGGACATCTCCAAAGTGCCAACATCTGAATCATAGGGGTGCCAGAAGGAGAAGAGAAAGCAACAAATTGAAAATTTATTTGAAAAAATAGTGAAAGAACACTTCCTTAATTTGGCGAAGGAAATAGACATACAAGTCCAGGAAGCACAAAGAGTCCCAAACATGTAGGACCCAAAAAGGGCCACACCAAGACACATCATAATTAAAATGTCAAAGGTTAAAGATAAAGAGAGAATCTTAAAAGCAGCAAGAGAAAAGCAGAGAGTCACCTACAAAGGAGTTCCCATAAGACCATCAGCTGATTTCTCAGAAGAAACTTTGCAGGCAAGAAGGGACTGACAAGAAATATTCAAAGTCATGAAAGACAAGGACCTACATCCAAGATTTCTCCATCCAGCAAAGCTATCATTTAGAATGGAAGGGCAGATAAAGTGCTTTCCAGACAAGATATAGCTAGGGAAGTTCATCATCACCACACCATTATTACATGAGATGTTAAAGGGACTTATTTAAGAAAAAGAAGATCAACACCATGAACATTAAAAAGGCAACAAATTCACAACTATCAACAGCTGAATCTAAAACAAACAAACTAAGCAAACAACCAGAGCAGGAATAGAATCATAAATATGGAGATCATTTGGAGGGTTATCAGCATGGAGGAGGAAGGGAGAGAATGGAGGGAATGGTGCAGGGATTAAGAAGCATAAATGGTAGGTACAAAATAGACAGGCATATGTTAAGAATAGCATAGGAAATGGAGAAGCCAAAGAACTTACATGTGTGACCCATGGACATGACCTAAGAGGAGGGGATTGCTGGAGGGGAGGGGAGTATTGGGTACAGGTGGGCAAAGGGGGAAAAATGGAACAACTGTAATAGCATAATCAATAAAATATACTTTTAAAAAAGAAAGTGAAATTAAAAAGAAGAGGAGAAAGATAAATGTAAATAAAATGTTAAAAGTTGAATATATGTAAGAGAAACCCAAGTAATTCATATTATCTTTCAATTTATTTGTAGATTAAAACTGTTTCAAAATAAAAAAGTTGAAGAGAAAAGGAGGCAGAACTTTTACAAATCTCGATGATTCCTCCCCTCTAGGAAGGAGGGTGACACAGGGAAGCTTCTGGGACCCAGCAGTGTTCTACTTCTTGATCCAGGTGGTTGGTACCTGCATGTGTTTGTTTGTAAGCCCTACACATGATTTGTGCAATTTTCCATATATTTTACTACAATAAAAAGAAATGTTTAAGTAAAAATAAATAAGACAATTATCAAGGCATTCGATGCACCTGAAGACCATGGTGAGTGTTGTCCGAAGGCATCAGCTCTGCCCGCGCATTCCTACTCTGTGCTGGAAGGGCTGTGGTTCAGTATTGCTGCAGGGTGTCTGCTGAGGCCTCCTTAAGAAACTGGGAGTTTGTGCTTGCTCCTTAGAGTCTCCTGCTCCTCACTGTGCAGAAACCAAGGGGTTGTATCCTGCTACCAACTCCAAAACCCTGCCTGGCACAAAGGCTAGGTCTTTCCTTCGTTAGAAGAAGGCAGCCCTGTGCTTCATCACTACCACTGACATTACTACCCAAGTCGCTGTTCGGTCAGTCCCACTTCTCCTCACAAGATGAGAGCAGAAAAAATGATGTCATTTATTTTGCACATATCTGTCCAGTTTGCCCAGCTCCATTTATTGAATAGACTGTTTTTACTCCATTGTATGTACTTGCATTCTCTGTCAAATATTACTTGACCATATAGATATGGGTTTATTTCTAAGTTCTCTACTCTGTTCCATTGATCTATGTATCTGTTTTTATGCCAGTACCATGACAGTTTGATTACTATGTCTGTGCAATATAGTTTTACATTTCAAGTAGCTTGATATCCCTAACTTCATTCTTATTTCTCAATATTGCTGAGGCTATTTGGGGTCTTCGTGGTTCTATATAAATGTTTGGATTATTTGTTCTAGGTCTGCAAAACATGCAATTGGTATTTTGACAGGGACTGAGTTGGGTCTATACATTGCTTTGGGTAGTATGAGTATTTTAATGATGTTAATTCTTCCTATCCACGAACACAGTATATGCTTCCATTTATTTGCATCTTCTTTGATTTCTTTCTTCAGTGCCTTATTGTTATCCAAGTGCAGTTTTATCACCTCCTTGGTTAAATTTATTTCTGGGTACTTTTTTTTTGGCACAACTATAAATGAGATTGTTTTCTTAGTTTCCCTTTCAATATATTTCAGTATTGATATATAAAAATGCAACCAATTTCTGAATATTTATTTTGTATCCTGCTACTTTACTGAATTCATTTATCAGTTCTAGTAGTTTTTTGGTGGAATCCTTAGGGTTCTCTATGTACAGTATCTAGAGTACCTCCTTACACCTTATACAAGAATAAACTCAAATGGATTAAAGACTTAAGTATAAGACTCAAAACCATAAAAAGCCTAGAAGAAAACATAGGCAGTAAAATCT